>MVGT01001898.1:26049-169410 GCA_002174775.1 Macleaya cordata | reverse complement strand
ACACGTTTGACAAAGATAAAAAGGTAATTGATAAATATAATAAGGGTATAACAGGAACATTAAAAAGGAAGGAATGGACTAAATAGATTTGGAAAAGTTTAAAAAGGACTAAACAGATTCAAAAAGTTTTAAAAAAGGTATTTCAGTCTTATTAAAAATCTTGTGTACTAAATGGATTAAAAACGTTATATATTGGGTGTTTTGGCCATTATCCCTATTTTTTAATAATGTTCTTTTCACCTTGTAGATCATCTTCACCAAAAATCAAATCATTCTAAAAGTGCTAGCCCCATTAAAAATTGCCTCTTTTTTCATTGTTCATTGTTCACCGTTAATTTTTAATCAACTTCCGATCAATTTTTGATGGAGTTAGTAATTTTAGAATGATATAATTTTTGGTAGGGATGTTCTACTCATCTTGTAGATCATTCTCATAAAAAATCAGCCCTTGGTTCCTCACCATGTAGGTCCCACAATCAATGTAAAAATAACGATATACAAATAAGGCTGTACATTGATCCGTTCTCATTACTATTATACAGGAGAGTCCAATGCTACTATTGACTTATAGAGAATTGCTCAAAATTAGTAAACATTATAGATGTTTAAATTACCTATACAGAAAGAACTACTCAGAAATTCAGTTTCTAATTAAGGGTTAGGTTTTTAAGACACATGATTTTGACATAGGATTTAGGCACATTCTATTTATCATTGGATGCAGTTATCCAACGGTTTAAAATGTACTGATAGATGATCTTTATCACTTTTTAAATTAAAAAAATAATTTTTTAAAATAAAGAGACAGATTTGTGAGTTGTTAACCGTTGGATGATTGCATCCAACAATAAATAAGATATGTCTAAAATAACCCTCTCCCAATCTAAGTTACGAAAGCGAACAAGAGCGAGAGGCCAATTAAAAAGTGTTTCTAATTAAAACATGCTTTCTGAGTAGGAACATCTCACCTCTATACCACAGTTTTAGTTGCGAAGATCCCAAAAACCTGACCTTTTATTAATGCTACTCTTTATTAAAGTAGCCAATTAATAGATATAGATAGGCCTTGCTTGATTTCGCAAAATGCGAACTAAGTTAGAAGTATCAGCATCAAAAGCACATAAAAAAGGATCTTTGTTTATAGAAATTTGCAAATGTTAAACGGCGCACCAAACAAGACCTCATATTATGTATTTTTGCGACTTCCACGGCAGCAGACTGCAGACACATGGCCCCCAAACCTTTTGGAGATGCACAAACAAAAGAAAAGAGAATTCCACCATCAATTACCACAAATATAATCCCACAAAAATGGTTCCCACCTGAAATGGAGGATTTCAACCAAACAATTTTTTTTATGTCAAATATAGAAAAATCTAACAAATGGTTCTTTAAGAAAATGATCTTCTTCACAAAACATACAAGGAACTTGTCTCAGTTAAGACTAATCTCTGCTTTTCAGAGAGGATCATCCTACTTGGGGGAAAAAAAAAAAAAAAAAAATTTATCATCAGACATCATGAAAGAAGGTAGTGATGATACAATGTTATATGTTCATGACACTGCGCAGTTGGTTTTTAATGTTCGTTCATGAACTCCATATCCTATCCATCTGTAATAAGTACCTCTCCAAGCCACTGTCAAGAGTATCAAAATATCGTTCCTAAGCAGTTTGTTTTGTTAGGTAAGATATCCGATGCTTCATTCTTTTGGATTAGATCATGGGTTAATGTGTGTGTATATATCCTAAACCTTTGCTTTAGTTCATATCAACCTTCTCGGTCCCTCCTATAGAATCTGTATCATTATTTGATTCAGACATACTGCTCTTAGTTTGCACCAGAGAAGCAGCATCCTTGGAAACGGCATCCTCCCCCTCAGTGGGCACATTTACGTCAAAGGTTTTTGACTCGGGTGCATCTTTTGAGAGCACATTTGGTTCAGCCAAGTCTTCCTCATCTGACCCATTTTGTGCACCCGGAATTGCTTCTTCTCTCTGCAACACCCCAACCTGTTGATCGGTACTTGGCTCCAATTGTGGCTCACTCTTGGTTACCTCATCTGTCCTTACAAACTCCATAGGAACCTTGGACTCTGTATCTTGCAGTTGATCAGACTTCTGTAAAGTTCCATCCTCTGGCGAAAGCGTGATTGGCCCAGTTGACAGTTGACTGGCTTTAGCTTCAGGCGCGTTGGCTACAAGAGTGCAGTTGATTTCGACTGCCTTGTCTTTCAATTCACCAACAGTCTGCTGATCATGCTTAAGTTCAGACCCATAGGTTGTGTTGAGGTTGAGCTCAGGTTCCAGGCTCTTTGTTGCGTTGTCAATTTGCATATCAGGCTTAAGTTCAGACCCATCAGTTGCAGTGTTGAGGTTGAGTTCGGGTTCCAGGCTCTTTGATGCATCGTCAATTTGCATATCGGGCCCAAATTCAGACCCATCAGTTGCAGTGTTGAGGTTGAGTACGGGTTCCAGGCGCTTTGATGCAGCGTCAATTTGCATGTCAGGCTTATGCTCAGAACCATCGGTTGCAGTGTTGAGGTTGAGTTCAGATTCCAGGCTCTTCGATGCCTCGTCTATTTGCATGTCAGGCTTTTGTTCAGACCCAAAAATTGCAGTGTTGAGATTGAGTTCGGGTTCGAGGCTCTTTGATGCATCATCAATTTGCATGTCGGACTTAAGTTCAGAACCCACAGCTTCACTTCCACCCTGAGAGACTTGGTCACCAATGGTCTTACTCGGCAACTCTACAGATGGTTCAGTTTCAGGTTCCACTCTGGAATCTTTAGATGCATCTCTAACATCTCGAGGCCCTTCTGATATGGATAGAGCTTCATTATCCAGCAACACCACATCTGGTTCTACAGTTCTATTATGCTCTGATGGTGAAGTTTGAGTAGCAGAAGCAGGCTCTTTCTTAAGTTCACATTCTGCAGCCTGTTGGGGTGTAATTATGGGGTGCTGGTCGTTATGGCTAACATCTACTTTTGGGGGAAGACCAACCTTGTCTTCTGTTACTACATCAGTTGGTTTCTTCTTTTCAATTACCGGCTCTGTTGCTTGGGACCTTGGTGTTATATCAGAGGTCTGGGCTTTAATCTCTGCCTGCTGCAAGGCCAAGGGTGTAGCAGCTTGAGGAGCATGACTGGTATCATTTTGAACTTCTGACGAGGCCACGGGTTTGGTCTGAAGCTGAGAAGGTAGAACTTGGGTTGCAACTTTAGGCACCTGGTTGACTGGTTGTGATACCTTTGGTGGAAGAGAATTCTCATTTCCCTGAAGAACTTGTGTAGGTTGTTTTTGTTCTGATTGGGGGATAGAACCATGCATCGGAACTGGTGAGTCCACCACCGGGAGGGTGATATCATTTCTTCTTAACATGTTAATGTGTGGGGCCACATCATTTGCCCCAGAAATTGGAACAGATTTCCCTGGCTCAAACACAACACCTCTCATAATGGTGTTGGTATCACCGACCCTAACAGTGAGCAAATATCCAGCTTCAAACTTCCCATCAAGGACACCTGAGACTACCTGGCCCACCATGGCATTACCAATAGTGGGTGCTGGATTGGTTCTCTGCCTGTTTCTCTTCACTGTGTCTGGTCCAGGTGTGGAAGATGCCTTGGCTCCCTGAACCGGACGTTCATCTTTCCTGGGACGTCCCCGTTTCCGTTTCACAGGCAGGTTTTCTGGAGCAGCAGAGTTGCTCCCTTGATTCTCTTGGTTCATTTTTCAAGAATTATATAACTCCTCAGAACCACTTCACAGAAAATTCTTTCCTGAAATCAAAAGAGTAAACTGTTGAGTTGCTAGCAGCAAATTCCTATTAAACAACCCATGAAAACATAAATTCCCAATCAACAGCCTAGTTGAAGATCATGCAATTAGGATTGTTATAATGGAAGGAACAAACACAAGGGAGCAGTTAACTTCATTGTATTAGCTTTACTTTCAACAAAAACGAATTGAACAGGCGGATCTAAGTAGAGCTGCATTTGAAAAGCCAAGTACCCAACTATTGAGTTAGCAAGCAAAATAATGTAATTATGATTTTTAGACATATGATCATCTCTTGACATCAATGGTAGGGTTCGCAATGCTCACAAGAATGATGCAAAGAAAGTCATAACAATATGAAACATATGAGAGGACCAATACTACCTATTCGTTAAGCAACCCAAAATTTTACTTGAGGAGTGTTGAAAAGAATGCATCTTACAGTACTAGATTATATGCAAATAATGTCTATTAGTTAGTCAACTAACATCGTTTGATGTTTAAATCCAAATAAAACATGTCCCAAGGTTCCCGTGATACCAAAAAAAGATAAGATACCTATTAAATAAACAAAAGAACCAGGATTATCTGATAAGCACTTTACAATTCTGCACAAAACCCTCCACAGGACGACAGCCTGTTGAACGATTCAGGTATACACCAGTCACGGAAGCAATATGAGCTCGGTGTAAGAGGGATTTTTGATATTTTAAAGATCGCCTTTAGGGTTTCCTTGAAGTCTCAAATTCTTGTTCCATGAGAAATGATTTCATTTTTGTCCACAATCCTAAATGGCTTAATTTGGTAAACATTTCAAGTTACGACATTCTTGATAATCTTAATGGCATTCTTTATATTCAAGCTTGCCCTAAAGTTGTTCATCTAATCAGCTACTTCCTGGGACATAACAAAGTTTTCTGTGGAGCATCTCTTACCACCATTAACAAAGAAAAAAAAATCCTACCCATTTATGTTTTCTTTTCTAAAACAAGATCTTTATTTTCTTTTTTCCTAGCAGTAATGAGGTTCGAACTTCTAAAATGTAAAAGATTGATTTCAAGTAAAAAAAAAAAAAAAAAGGGTAACTGCCAAGAACAGCAACAAAACTAAGTTTCAAATAGAAATGACGATAAGATCCAAAAGCATGAATCTTTGAAATTAAAGACAAAGAAAACTAGGGTTTCAAAAGACATTTACCTCTACGCAAATCTTCAGTTGAATACTGTTTCAAAAATATGATTTGAAACCCTAGATCTGCTGATCTTGACCGGGAGAATAAATGGTGGGAAAACTTTCTCTCTCTTCTCTTTCTCTCTCCTCTGTAAATTTTTTTCTCGATTTTGTTTACGTTTTTCTTGATTTCTTACTATTACCAGAGCAAATAAAAGTAGTAATATAATCTCCGCGTGATTTAGGTGAAAACGAAATTATGATTTTATTTATTTAATGCGATTAATTCTTTACCAAAAACAAATAAAATAATAATTAATGCGATTAATTGATTTTTTTACTATGGGATAAACTTAGGGCCAGGGGGTGTCTTTTTTTTGGGGGGGGTAAGGAATCTAGGGACCAAAAGTTACTCGGAATTTGGAAGTCGGAACCTACAAGGACTAACAATTCTGGTTCTTATCGGTTCCAGAACCAGTTCTCAAATTGTTAAATTGATTTCGATGTATTCAGTTTCAGTTTTTACACCCAACTTTGTACTTATTAATTCCATCAAACTTTTATACTGCGCTTACACCCCTTAGCCCATGGGAAACACATGGAGATAACCCAAGGTATGATTACTTGTGAGAGGATCTCCCTTGTATCTCTTTCATTCACTCCATGCAAAAAGCAACATTTTGTCTAAATTTTTTTTTTTTTTTGCGAGGGCCTATTACCCAAATTGAGCTGCGTATGAGCCACATTATAATATTAGATTAACGATTTATTAGCATAGTTGATCGATACCCTTTTGGAGAGGTTGTGGGAATCGAACCTCATATTAACATGGTATCGAACCATGTTTTTATCTGAATCTTGTTTTATTATTCCCAAATCAAGTCAACTCGAATCCGGTTTTATGTCCTTGTCCCCATCAATCACTGTAGAATCTTTTATACAGTACCAATTAATGTTTTCAAAACACATAAACACACGGCTTTTTCTTTTTCTTTTCTTCTTTCATATATTTTTTTCTTTTTCTGATTTAGTATAATTTGTAAAGAATCTTTGAATTCTCTCAAGCTAAAACCTGTCGTTATCTATTATCTATTATCTATTCTAATATACTATAGGAGAAGCTTTGAGTTAACAAAACCCTCTCTTTTAGGTGTGGGTTAAAAAAACTATATTATAAACATATTGCCCAATCTATTATCTATTATTAGGTTAACAAAACCCTCTCTTTCTTAAGTGTGGGTTAAAAAACCTACATTATAAACATAAATTTAAATTTTAAAACAACTAAATTTTCTAATTATCTAAGAAAAAAATTCAAAATTCTTTTTTTAAAAGAAGCCTTGGGTTAACAAAATCTTCTCTCTTAGGTGTGGGTTAAAAAAACCTACATTATAAACATATGGTCCAATCTATTATCTATTATTGGGTTAACAAAACTCTCTATCTTAGATGTGGGTTAAAAAAAACCTACATTATAAACATAAATTCAAATTCTAAAACAACTAAATTTTCTAATTATCTAATAAAAAGAATTTTTTTTTTTAAAGAAGCCCTCGTGCCTTGCACAGGATATGAGGGCTAGTAATATACTATTGGAGAAACTTTGGGTTAACAAAACCCTCTCTCTCAAGTGTGGGTTAAAAAAAACCTACATTATAAACATATGGCCCAATCTATTATCTATTATTGGGTTAACAAAACCCTCTCTTTTAGGTGTGGGTTAAAAAAATCTACATTATAAACATATGGCCCAATCTAAAACAACTAAATTTTCTAATTATCTAATAAAAATTCAATTTTTTTTTTAAAAAAGAAGCCCATGTGCCTTGCACGGGATATAGGGGCTAGTTTCTTCAAATAATACACGCCTTTAGGTGCCTCTCAGCAGTGATGGTAAAATAGCCTGGAGAGCTTACAATCCGGATTTAAAACTTTCCTAAATCTAAACATCTAATAATTAACCACTGATTTATCTCTACGGATAAAAATAAAATAAAATATATGCCTTCTTTCCCTATCCAATACAATTCATCAATCATCATATATTGCATGCCTTTGGCTGGTTTTACATGATTAAATCCTGAAATGGAGTTTTGATACAAATGGACCTTCTCCAAGAACATGAACAACTGCCCTAGTTTTTTTTTTTTTTTTCAATCAGATGAACAACTACACTAAAATAATACACATACATATAGAGTGAAGGGTATACCTTAACTCTGATTTTGAGTCCTTGCCGGACTAAGCTCTTCCATAAGCAAGGGTCTCTGTGATTTGGGTAGATTTTCGACGTACAAGTCGTGCACCATTTTTACGTACTCATCAACTCTGTCGGCCGTCCAGTTATCAGTTCGAATTGGAGAAAGAAATCTTACGGCTAGAGGTGCAGGCCTGATACGTAAACTGCTCTTCTTCCATGCTAGATGCGTACCCTTCATCACAATTGGAACTATGGGAAGTCCTGTTTGCAATGCTATATGAACAAAGCCCTACATAGAAGCAAACTTAAAGATAACAAGTGATAGAATGAACAAAAACCATAGTTTGATGAGTCCAACTAGGAGATCTCATGCCAAGTCATTAATGTGGATTGAAAATGATATGAATTTAAGGGTAGAACTTGTCCCTGAAAACCGGATTAAAAGGGAGGGGTATCCAAGAGCTCATATACCCACTACCAATCCGATACTCGGGACGATCAATCGATGTAGGATTATCAGAGCCCCACACTATCGACACTGGCCCTATGGTAGCCTTTATTGTGCAAGTGGCTCCATTCGTCTACCAATAATTTGAGGCTGTGAAACAATGCTTATATGTGATACCAATGCATCTTAATCCAGTCTAGAGGTCCCCCTTTCATGGTGGTCCTGACTCTAATACCTGATACGAACCCTAGGGTAGATCTCGCCCTTGAAAACAGGTTTACAATGGAAGATTAATTTGGATTGTAGAGTTTTAGTACTGGCTTGGAGATCTCTTAGATGGTACTACCAGTTATATGATCCACACTATGAAGAGAAACAATTCAATCAGGTTATGATGATTGCCTTCTTAAATGGGAGTAGTCTTCCAGTTCCAGATCGCGTTCCTTCGGGAAAAATGATCAAAGATAGATTGTTCTTCACAATGGCTCTAGCAGTCTGAGCTATAAACATATTAAAAGTTAGAACTAGACCCAAAATAATGATTGCAGAGAATGTGATAGAGCAGAAAGGGCAAAAAAAAAATGTACCTCTTTGATTGATTGAATGGCAGAAGACGGGTTGGAACGATCTATTCGAAGGTGGTTCGCCAACACATAAAGCTGTCCGATAAGCGGGTACCATATAATCTGAACAAAATAACCCCCCTTAAAGATTCTGTAAAAAAATTTCTAGCAAGTTGAGATTTCTTTGGTAAAAGTCATTAGCAAATTTTTTACAAAGGGATCTTTATTCTAAATTTAACAGTTAAAGCTAGATATGTCAGATGGCCAGTTTTTGTGGGAGCATGAGTTTATAGTTGTGGCCTGGGTCAGTTGCTTATAACAGTAAACTGGTTTTGGGTTCGGTTCCAGTACAGCAGAACTAACAGACACTAAATACCTAGAACTGAGACTTTACCATATACTAGTGGTTCTGATTCTGATACTCAAATAGATGGAAGAACCAAGATAATCGGTTCCAGTTTGGTTCGGTTCACGGGTAAACAGGTACCCATTCAGCCAGCTCTTGGATGGTCATAGATGAAAGACCATCCAAGATGATCAAGTTCTAAGATGACTTTAGATGATCTGTTCAAAGAGATGGTCTGTGAATTAAACTATCTTATATTGATTCATTAATAGGTGTGCAACAAAAACCAAATTTTGGGAATTCTAAAAATTAACCAAGAACTCCATGATTAACTAAAATTCTGTCATAATCATAAATACCTCTTTCTTGGCAATTCCAACAGTTCCGGTGGGAATCAACCACATAACAAGAAAGAAGTCTAAAGGAGATGCGTGGTTACTGATATAGATTGCTCTTTTGTTGGAGAATTCTGTGCCTTCTATCTTTATAGGATTTCCCAAAATCCACATCTGCAAAATCCCACCATTCAGATCAAAGTTTGTGATGTTTTTAAAGATCAAGATGATAGCTAGAAAACAAGTGAAACTAGAAAAGATAGATAGAAGTCATTAGTCATAGAATCAAATAATTAGCAGTTAATAACTAATTAAGAAACTAAATTAACCTAACTACTTATTACAAAAACTAAACTAAAAAATTCAAAAAAGTACCACAAGCAATCTCTTTTTCTGCAATTGAGAATCAAATACTAAAACAGAACTTAATTACTACAAAAATTAACCTAATTTTTTTGAAAAATTACCAAAAGTAAACTCCTTTTTCTGCGATTGAGAACAAAAAATAAGAACACAATGACATCTGATAATTTGAAGAACCCAAATTTTAGTTTGATCTAATTAACCTACTCAATATCAACCCTACCCATATCTTTGGATTAACAGTATAGTTAAATGAAGAAACGTTTACCAGTAATCTTCCAGTAACATGACCATACACATTTCCTTGTCTAATCCTCTCATAAGGCCATGGAAGCAGAACAAGCATGATCAAAGCCCAAATAAACGTGGTGAACATCATCATCACAAAACAGATTACGATTTTCACCCAAGAAATCACTATTGAACTCCAACTATCATCATCATCAATGAAGTCATGATCACTCTTTTTAATTTTCTTTTCCTCTGTTTCTTTAGATTGAAACTGAACTTTTGAGGGTTCTTTAGAAACAGAGCTTGAAAGAAAGTAGTTTTCCATCCTTCGATTCCTCATTAGAAGTGAACTTCCTCCAGAACTCTCCATTAAAATTATCAGTTCTATGATTGTTGAATTTGAAAACAGTTTCTGAAAATGAAGTGGAAAATGGAGTTTATAATTCAAACCAATCTGAAAACGAAGTTTTCGAATTTCAAGAAGGGTTTTTGTGGAGAAAATCAGATAATGTTAAATTTTAAAAAGTTGAAGTTGAATGGGAGGGAGGGGAAGTGAACAACCAGAGAAATTATTTCTGGACGAGAATTCATTGGAGAATTTTAAGGTGTTGCGCTGCGACAGGGCATTTTGAGAATGCCAAATGGAATGGAATCTTATGGAATCATGGTGGATATGCGAAAGAAAAAAGCCTAAAACATATGTGGGACCATGACGCCACGTGTATAAGTCGGGTAGATATAGCTATTAAGATGTAGATAATGATAGATTTACAGAATTTGCTACAGAATACGACCCTATCCGACGGTAATGTATGAGTCCGACAGATCCTCCTCGTATGCATCATTTAAATTATCATCCTCAGCAGAGAATTCTGAAAGAAATTCTTTAATGGTGTGTTTGGATGTAGAATTCATATTTTTCTTGGGAAACTTAAGTCTTTAGAAATATGAATCCTTAGAAACATAAATCTTTTAGTTTGTCTGGCAACCATAAAAGAATCAATGGATTCATGAATCTTTAGAAACTTAAATTCTTTGATTTTTTTGGCTGCCATTTAAAATTGAAGGAAAATCTCTACTTTATTGTTTAAATTTTGTGGGGTGTAATCTGCATTGAGTTGGGTGAATACATGGTGAATCATTAGTTTAGAATTCTAGCAAATTCTAAAGGGGAGGTGGGACTCCAACACAGGGATTTGTTGGAAAACATATTTCTCTGGAAATAAATTTCTAGGGATTCTTGGCGGACAAACATACTAAGGAAACATGAATCTCTAGTCTCCATTAAATCCCTACCTTGGAATCCTCCTTCCAAACAAACCATAGTCTAGCATCGCCCGATAAGGTGTCGCCTTAACGAAAAATTCTTCAATTTTGCCGTGTCCTTTTGGTTCTCAACTTCTAGTAGTTTTCTTGACTGCCACCAACTCTATCCAAATTACTATCTCGTGACATGATGTTCTGCATCACTTTCACTGTCGTATGGTCTATCAGATTTTGATTAAAAAAAATCTTTTGTGTGGTTAATAAATTTAAGAAAATATGTGAATTTGTGAATTTTATTTAGGTCAATTATTTTCATTGGATTTGCAATTCCTTCATTTTAGGAATCCGTTGTGAATATTCCCTCATTTTAAGAGGCCGTCTAGAATATGCTTCCAATTTCCCACCAATTAAATAGACCCGAATTGCTAGAAATATTAGAAAAGAACATATTGACAGCTTTGGTTGACCTAATTTGCCAATTATTGAAGTTCAAGTTATGAAATACAATATAAAGAACACGTGAAAATAATATTGTAATACAAAGAGAAAGCAACACGTGATAGCCAAGTGCTTTTGAGCATTTGCAGTTGGCTGATCAAATGGTTAAAACTCTCATTTTATAACTTGGAGGTTGCAACTTCGAACTCTTTTGAGGCCACTTGAGTGATTCGTTCCTTTCATGTATTCCAGTAATTTTGAACATAAGAAACGCATCATCTTGATAATTAGTTTGTACCCTAGGATACAAACTTACCTATACCCAAGTAATTGAAATCAAAAGCCATAAAATAAGTAAACTGTATGTAACCGTTACAGTGTATTTGGGCATGATTGTAAGTTGGTCATTAATCCCTCCTATTTTTCTTAAGGAAGGAACTATAGTGTAAATACACAAAACTAAGCGTGTGAGAAGTACAATGAAAACCTAAGAAGTTTCGAACCCAAAACCTCCCAAGACATGAGAGGGATGCACAACTGCTTAGACAAAGGCCCATGTTTTTTACTCTATAAACCCAAAGTGGTAAATTCATTACTTTTACTACCTTGAAATTGGCTAAACTCTTAAAAAACATTTTTTTTTAAACTTAGTTACAAAAACTACCTTAGACCTTTAAAATTTCCATTTTACCCTCAATTATACAACCGGTGACCTAGGTTTCCTATTTCTTCTCCTATATTAAAACGTCTTTCCCAACCTCATCTTGTCTGTTGTATAGGTACTTTTCTCTTTATCAAAACTCAATCTAGTTAAATATAACATTCTAAAAGTGAACCAACAAAAGCTATTAAAAAAAATAAAAATAAAAATAAAAATGGGGACACCAAATAATTTAGGAATTAAACCAAAAATTTCTACCACTAATTGGTTTTTCCTAGGCATTTGCAGCGATTCCCTACTTCATCAGAAATCACCCTTTTATCGATTGAAAAAAAAAATAGTTCCTTACTTCATCCGAAAATAAATTATTGAAGAAAAAAAAAGTTTCATTATTAAAAAATAATGAACCAAAATTGCAGAACTTTTCATCAATACACTCCTCTCACAATTACGAAACCTAGCTTGTAAAGCTAACAAAAACTGAAACTTTCCATATGAAAATCCACGATTTAAATTGTATTTTCGATAAGAAGAAATAGATTTATGGTGGTTCTGAAGTTTTAACATGTATCTATGTAAAAATTTGAAATTTTAGAATGGGTGCGTTTTCAAATTAGGTTTTTTTTTTAATTAATTGTTCAAAATAGTTGTGAAGTACACATGTATCTAGGAAATGATCTAAATTTAGTTTTATGTTGCAGACTATTTCAAGATAGAGATGCACCAGTGAAGACGAATAACAGGTTGGGGACAAAAGTAACAAAAGAGAACTAAAAAAAAACTAGGTACAATAGAGGGTAAAAGGGGAATTTTAAAATTCTAGGGTAGTTTTTGTAACCAAATTTAAAAAGCAAGGTTTTTGAGGAGTTTAGTCGAGTTCAAGGTAGTAAATCTAATAAATTTGTAACTTTGGGTTCATAGGGTAAAAGACTCTTTAAAAAAAAAAGAATGGAATATAACTATAGTACAAAGCCAACATGAGGCCGAATCAGCGGACCATTTGTTTTTGCATTGCTCGATGGCAAGAGCAGTTTGGGCTCCTCTTTCAACATCATGGGATGCACACCTCAGACGTTCTACGGCCCAACTTATGTTCATCTGCGGGCCTACCGTTCAAGCTGCCCAAAAAGGGAAGAAACCTTTGGCTTTCAATCCCACATAAAGGAATCTGGTTGTACGATTTGGAAAACGCGGAACAATGCAATCTTAAGAATCGAAGGGTGCTCTTTCCCTAAGATCATCCTCCATATTCTTAACGAAACTTTTTATTAAGTTTGTAGACATCCAACTAAAAATTAATTGGCAAAATCACCACGCCCCTTTACGTATGACATTTTTTTACGCCTAGCACGTAGAACTCTTTTTAGGTGATGGGGAGCACGTTTAACCGTTGGGCCTATCACGTGTGGGGTCTGCGCTCTAATACCTTATGTGCATCCAATTCAAAATCAATTGGCAAAATCATCACCTTTGCTCTACACGAGTAGGGGGCGAGATTGGGCTAAAAACACTACCACTTTGAAGATTTTGTATTTAAGTGGGTCAGGATGATTCAATCATCAGCGCTGCTTTTTGGACCGATGGGCTTACAAAATAAATATTCGACGCTTATGTGGCATAGTGGGTCCCACTACCACATAAGTTGGAACCCCCTCATAACACTTTTGGGAGGGGAAAAGTGGTGGGCTCCACCCTGCCACGTAAGTATCCAAAATGTTTTATTGTTCAATCATTGTATTTTTTTCTCTTTCCTTTCTTCTTGCTGATTTCTTTTTCCTTTTTTAATAAAATTAAAATTATTCTTTGCCCGATCAAAAATATTATAATTCTTATGTAAGTCCAAACAATCAATGTCAGTCTATATAAGATGATGATAGTAATAGTGATCAAAGGATTACACTTGGAATTGGTATTGACTATTGATGTGCCTGGAGAAAACCGAGTCGACTCAGCCAATCATCTACTCCATGTAAACCGATGTTCATAAATCATAACCATCATAAACAAGACCTTAATTTGTAGCAACTAATTAATTCACTCTTCAAAACTAACCTTAATTTCATTAGAATGTTAGCTCAAAAGAGTTATTTTGTTTATCCTTTTTTGAGACCCTTTTATGACTTGTTGTTTTTTATAACCGGGCCTCTTAGAACATCAACTATGTCCCCGTATAATTTAGCACCCACTACTCCACATTTCAGTCGCCCTCGATTTTTTTTTTTTCTTCTTTTCCTGAAAACATGTTTAAATTTTATTCGTTGATCACTCATAATAAATCACAAAGTAACTTCAATCTGAATATCATAGACACCAGTTTTACACTAAATTTCTAAGGGAAAGTGTAATGTGATATAGGAAAATGAATCCCTTAATCTCGTGGGGGGAGAGATTAAGGGATTCATCTACCCTCACTCTCCTCCAGTACAAAAGGCAAATTTTGCACTCAGGCCCTTTAAAAAATCCAGTTTTTCTTATATTCATGCCTAGAATCATTAGTTCTTTGGACTTTGGCCCCTCTTAATTTTGGATTCTGGCTCCACCCCTGATTTCAACAGATTTAGAAAGTTGCTTATATGTTGCATATATGTCTGAGTTATCTACATAAAGAGCTCCAAAAATAAAAATTAAAGATAGTTTTTTTATGATTAATAAGCTCATCCATAACTAACAAGTAGCTCCCTTCTCATCCTTTCCTCTCCTTGAATAAGAGAGCTGATCCGGTGAAATCGCTGCTGATCAATCAATACTCAAACTTCGTCCATTTAGTCGTCTTCTTCTTCAGGTTCAATTGCATCCGCATGTTGAGCTTCAAGATCATCCAGGTAGAGTTTCAGTTGTTGTAGTAAAGCCCTCGTCTGTTGTACATCCACCATATTTGCCTTCAAACTCTGATAAAGGCTATCAGAACCACGTTGAATATTTTGTGCTTGAGACAATAGCTTAGCAAAGACGCTCTTCAAGGACGCTATACCATCTTCTCCAGGATAACTCGTGTCATCATCTGTCATATCATCATCTTCTTCTTCTTCTTCAGGATCAACTGTGTCTTCTGTCATATCATCTTCTTCTTCTTCTTCTTCAGGATCAACTGTGTCATCCTGTGGTTGAGCTTCAAACGAACCTACGATGGTTTGTAAATCCACCACAAGTTCTTTAATAACCTTAGATTGAGAACTATCATCATAAGAACTATTAAACTCAGCAATACCTCCAACAGCTGACGCTTGAGATAATAGCTTATTATCATAACCGACGCTCCTCATTGAAGGAACTGCTACATTAAGAGGAGCTTGGAGATTGGCAGCAACATCAGTGGTGTCCGCCTTACTCTTCATCCCAATAGAGTTTTCATGATCTTCACCTCTAGGACTCGAGGTGGCTGTACAGTCCTGTAAAATGTTATCATCAAGATTTAAGACCTCAAATTAATAACGATTGTAAAAGAGGTTCATCAGGTTATGTAGTACTTCTAGATGTATTAATTAAGGGTAAGGTTATATAGCCCCTCTTATATAACCCCCTACCTGTAGGGCCCACATATAATGTATGGAGGGCTGATTTTTGGAGAGCATGTTCTCATCACTATGTATTTCATCATATTCAAAGATCAGCTCGTTCTAAAATTTCTAACCCCCTCAAATTAGCGCTTAAAAAATTTGCAAGTTTTAAACTTTTATTTTGACAATTGATTTACAGGGGGCTGGTTTATGAGGTTAGAAGTTTTAGAACAAGCTGATTTCAGTTGAGTATGTTCTCCTCATCATATAGATCATCATCTCCAAAATTCAATCTCAGGATGCATTTTATGTAGGTCCTACAAGATTAAGGGGTTATTATTGGGCTATATAAGGGGGTTATATAACCTGACTCATTAATTAATACATTAGAAATATGCGTAACTCAAGAATGGTAGAGGATATAGAAGAACAATAAAGCTTTTTGGAACGACCAATTTATAAAAGTGGTGTCAGATACTTATGTGGGTGAGACCCACCACTTTTCCTCTCCCAAAAGTGTTATGAAGGGGTTTCCAACTTATGTGGCAGTGGGACCCACAATGCGGCATAAGCGTCAGGCATTTGTTTTGTAAGCCCGTCGGTCAAAAAAAAGCATTTAACTAATAGCAAAAGGTATTTAAATTGTATCCAGATCGATTCTGCGCCCATGTTACCTACATCAAACTATTTTTTATGTTATTTTTTACAGAAAATTGGTGTTTAGACTATTATATAGTAATTAATTAGTGTTTAGTATTTGACAATTTTAAAATATGTGTTTCATCCTAAATGGTAGTTAGTTAAACGTTTGTATTGTAAGTGACAATAATACCCTTATTTTGTAACCAAACTAAATATTCTCCACTACAATTCCTATTTTTTCTCTCATATTCTCTTAACGGAACAAAATATTCTTTGACTACAATTTCTAATTTTTCTTAATTTTGTAAAATTATATATTAAAACTAGATGGACGCTATGGATGCCATCGAAATTCGAAAAATATTAAAACTAGAGACTCAGATTCATATCACGTGGGTAATAATCATACGCGTGTAAATCAGTATAAAAATTTGTAATAACTTGTCCACAATTATGAAGAAGATAGGGATGATTAGAATTCCTAAAAATAAGGAATTTATAGTTATTACATTGATTTTTTATACTGTTTCAGAAGCGTTGAAACAGTTACAAAAGGGTAATAAAGGAAATTTAACTTATAGAAAATGGTTCACGGTGGACTAAATCAATATTTTAAAACGTTTAAAAGACTATAAACTATTTTTTAAAATGATCACGAGATCTTTTGTGTATTTTAAAAATATCAAATACTAAATACTAATTATTTTTTTCCTATGGGATTTTTAACCAATTTTATGTACTTTTTATGGGATTCTGGTGATGTTTCGGATAACAAATGTTAAGAATACTGCTGGGGGAGATTTCAACAGAAAGAATCCGAAAAAATTCTACTAATGCACCTCTTACAAAGACTCCTTGTAATAAGGGGATTTTGGGCAAAAAAATCCTATTTAAAAAAAATTTGGGATTTAACCCAATAAATATTTTCTTTTAATCTAAGGTCTTTAGGTAACACTGCAACCCTCACCCCTAAAAGATTGCAATGTGTGGTAAAGAAGATTGCAATGTAAATAATAAAAGGCAATGCAAAAGGTTTGTATTGTGTTACTGAGGAATTTTAGACTAAAAAAAAATATTAGTTGGGCTAAATCCTAAATTGTTTATCAATGAATTTAGACCCAACTCAAAACAAATAGTAGAAGAGATGACCATCTTCTCAGAGTTACCCAACATATATGTCTTTATGTCTAAAAAAGAATCTTTGAAATAATGTTTTAACAAATTAAGACCTTAGTCAATCAAAATAGATGATCGATAATAAGAGATGATCTTGCCTGGAGGTTAGCTAATAAGAAGATGAAGAGATGTAAATCCATTTATATTTTCTTTTAAAAAGAATGTACCGCATAAAATAACTTATGGGATTCACACCTATAATTAATTAATAGTCTGTTTGGATAAGAAATTTGTAGGAGGAATTTTGTGAGGACTAGAGATTTGCGGTAGAAAAATCATGTTATATTTTTCCTCAAAATCTCTGTTCCCTATAAAATCCCTCCTTAAAATCCCTTATCCAAACAGACTAAAGAATTTATTTACCACATAATCGTGGGAGAAAATACAAACCAAATCATCTTTTCTACTAAATTTTGTGAGAGAGAGTAATTCTTGAATGTACTGGTGATATTTTAACAAAAGAAATCAACTTGTTAAAAGTTCGATCATATTTATAAAACTTTTAGAGGAATTGTAAATCACTAGAAGGCAGGAAGAACAACAGAGAAAGTTATGGATCTGAAAACTTACAACCAAGCCCAGGGATTTGTTGAAAGACTTATCGGCCATTGATTGTGAGATTGGCTCCATTAAAGAGTATTTTCTTCAACCTAAAAAAATAATAAAACTTATTGTTAGGCTAAAATATGCATGCAACTGAGAGAAATCTTTTGAGCACTCTCTCTTTTGAGCATTCTATCTCTCTTCCCTAATCGACCAAGCGAACAGGATTTTGATTGGGGATTAGCCACCGAATTCTACAAAATTGTATTTGAAATTGCTTGCATTAAGCGTACTACAATGCTCTATTTATAGACAAAATTGTAAAGACTCCTAATAGGTCTAGACTTCTAAGCCCCTCCTAATAGGTCTACACTTCTAAGCCGTGCGTTGTACACGATGAATATTCATAAATGCAAAAATTCATGGTTCTTATAGGTGCTAATTAAAATTCTATAAATTAAAAAAAAAATTAGATTATTTATTTTGTAAACGCATTGCAAATCCTACCAAATATTTGTTGTTAGATGCCTTCATCAATCATCTACAAACACATGATAAACCGTGAATTTTTGCATTTGCGAATATTTATGGTATACCAAGCAGAGCCAAAATAAGAATTGTAATTAAATAACTTTCTAACTACATATACTTCTAATTGAAGTATTTTTTTTTTTTTGCTAGGTAAGCAACGATTGACGGACTCATGAGAGGGGTAGATTTGTGACAAATTTTTTTGAGTGATGTTAAACGGGTTCTCTAAAATGTTAGGGAGGTGAACATGATAGGGGGTGGAATAAATACTTCAAAATGGTTGGGGCGATGGACATAGTTTTACTAGGGGGATGGTTATCAAAAATTGATTTGGTATTTTTCCACCCAAACCAAACTTAATCCAAAATCCCAAACTTTTCTTTCCACTTCCAAGTCCAAAACAATCGAGTCGATGACATCCTCTTCTTAACGTTTTTTTCACTCTAAACTTCTCTCCTCCATTGCCCAAGCTCCTCTATTCGATCACCGATTATCGATTTTGAACAACGATTTTCAACTAACAACGGTCGATCTCTTCTAGATCTTTAGAAATTTTTGAGTTCAAGTTAAGATTCATGGTTAGGAATAAAAACTATCAATGGCTCCCAAAAGTGAAGTTTTGTTTGATTTTTTTATTTGTGATCCCTAAATCTATATGTTTCAGTTGTTCTTTGATGTTTCTTAAGTGAATAGATGTGATTTGGGTTTGCTTTTTAAAAATTTTGGTGTAACTTGTCGTCTTCATCATTTTTCGACCGGACCAGTGAAGAGTTTTTTTGTCAACTTCGACTACTGATGGTTGAGTTTGTATGTAAAACTCAACCAGTGGTGGTTGAGTTTTTCCTAAAACCTCGACCCTATTCAAACGGATTAAGTACGAAAACTGAAAATTTTGATCTCAATAAAAAACGTTTGAAACGAAAAAAAAAGCATATGAATCAGTTGTATTACCTCATTACTATTTGATTGAGAGATTTTCATTGGATTTGAGGAACCCAAACCCTCCGAAAAGGAATATTTAAGTTTTTGGGACTTCATTAATGGTGACCTTTGCTTCAATTCATCTTCCTCTATTAATGGTGTTCCTTCTTGAACTTCTTCATCCTTCATAGAGTTTTCCGCCAATAACAACTTCGATCCTGAGTGGTCGAATAATTTAAGAGAGGTTTTAAAGAGAGAAAGTAGTTTTTTATTGGAGAAATAGAGAACGTGTTGGAGAGAGAAATGAAGTTGGAGGTGGTAGTTTAATTTACACCATCACCACCCCCTTAGTAAAAAGAAGAAAATATTGGAATAGTAATTTTGGGTTAAAAGCCAATTTAACTTGTCCACCCCCCCTAACATTTTAGAGGACTCCTTTAACAGCACCTATTTTTTTATACATGTAATTATAGTTTTAGGTGGGTGAGCAATTTTTTTGAGGTGGGTAATAAATTTGTCAAATAGTAAACAATTTTCAATTTCTCATCTTTAAAATCTATTGACACAATGATTTCACACAAACCCGCATATATACCATTATAATCATACATTATACTTAGTGTGTGAGAAGCATATAAACTACCATCAACATCGTTATCAAGACGAGACGAGTATACAGAAAGCCACCACTAACAGGTGCAAAAAAGGCTACCACCAACAATGGGTGCAATTTATTTAGAAATATTTACCTACATATATATAACACGTTACATGGGCCAAACGTAATGGTAATTCCACAGCCAATAAGTCTTGAACTTAAGACCTCTCAAGTTATGGGATGGATGCAAATCAATCGGGCGAGCGGTTGTTTACTCTTTAATCTACTTTTCTTTCCCCTCTCCACTCTCCCAGACATACCCTAAGCATGCTCCTTTTTTTCTATTAGGAAAAATTGGGCCCACGGCCAAATTTAGACATTATCATCGTGAGAAATCCAACCTAAATTTTTGTTTGGTTAAAACCTTAGTAACCGGAAACGCCCCTTTCCTATGGCGCTCCCGCTCCCAATCCGCGGATTTGTAGATTGAGAGCGGATCCGACTTGGATCCACGCTCCAAAAATTTTGAATCTGCACACCCAATATTTGGAAACCGCGCTTTGAGATAAATCCTTTAATTTAACAAATGCTTGTAGCACAAGCATATTTATAAGAGCTCCCAAAGGTCTCCCCTCTTTACTCTATCCAATGTGGGACTAAATTCTTTAGAAAGTAAAACTTGAAGTTCTCTTGAGTGAATCTTAACCTTATTACAACAATGTAACTATTTGGTCTATTTTTATTTATAAATATAATTTTAAAAAATAAAATAAAATAATGAATGAAATACCAGCATGCTTTTATAAATGCACTAATTTAAGATGCCCTTTGACTATTAAGTAAATTAATGAGTATAAATTATAGAACTCAATAACTTTACAACATTTTAGATATTCTACCTATCTTTTCTCACACTCCGATTACACCCACATGTTGGGCCAAATAGAGTTGATCCAAGGGTTATTTTTTATTGTGAAGATTATGGCTACCCCTCATCATGCAGATATCCAAAAAATAATCACATAATTTAACTTTTAACCCCATTAAAAGATTACTGAAACTCAGGAGATGGTGAATTTGTTAAGCACTTTAATTATTTTTGTGGGGTATTTTCGAATTATATATATACACGGGCGCTTCGAAGGCGCTCTGAACCTTAGGAAAATTTTAATTAGGCGCTCCGACGCTCCCGCTCCGCGCTCTGGTTACTTAGGTTAAAACTCCAGCCACATTAGCAACCATTAGTGTAAAATCCAAAGAAGATGACTAAAAATCAACGATTAGTAATTAACGGCTAGGACTTTCAATAAATTTTTGAAGAGGTTAGAAATTTTAAAAATTAACTGATTTTTTTATGAGGATGATCTACATGGTGAGGAAAATAATTTTACAAAATTTCAACTTTTTAAGAGGTGTTTCAATAGGAGCGTTCTTTAATAAAATTAGTCTTTGCCTGATCAAAAAACATTATTCTTATGTAGGTCCAAAGACTCCAAACAATCAATTAGTCTAAGTTGATGATAGAAATAGTGATCAAAGAATTACACTTCGAATTGGTATTGACTATTGAGCCAATGGATGATGCTACAGGCACTCAGATTTGCACACCGATTAATATCTCTGATTATTTTATTGACTTTAGACTAACATTAAATCAATTTTAGACCAAATTAGACCAATATTAGATTCAAAGTATTCATTTGTGTGCAAATCCGGGTTCCTCTAGTAAAATCCTGAACCAATTAATGCTCATAAATCATAACCATCGTACTCCCTCCCCTTTTTAGAATTTTCCTAAAGTCTAAACTAAATATATTAAGCCAATGTACTAAAACAAGACCATAATTGGTGACAACTTAATTCACTCTTCAAAAAAGTAACCCTTCATTAGAATGTTAGCTCAAAAGAGTTATTTTGTTTATCCTTTTTTGAGCCCCTTTTATGAGCATCAACTAATTCCAAAGATAATGCAGTCCTCCATACTACACTACTATGTAAGATCTTAGGCCTTGTTTGGTACACCGTGAAGTTTTTGTATGTGCTAATTAAAATTTTATAAATTAGAAAAAAATAAATAAAAAATTTGAGATTGTTTATTTTGTAAGCATATTGCAAATCCCACCAAATATTTGTTATTAGATGCCCTCATCAATCATCTACAAACACATGATAAACCGCGAATTTTTGCATTTACAAATATTCACGATATACCAAGTAGGGTCTTATTGTTGGACATTTCACGTATGATTTAGCACTAACTACTCCACAATCAGTCGCCCTCGAAAATTTTTTCTTCTTTTCCTAAAAAGATGTTTAAATTATTCGCTGATCACTCATAACACATCACAAAATAACTTACAATCGACACCAGTTTTGCATATTCATTACCTTAAACACAACATGCAGAATTTAATTGGTAGGTTCTAGATTTAGGATAAGTGACCAAAGTCAAATCTTTTTTTGATCAGAAGTGACCTAAGTCAAATCAATTCTAGCCCATCACCAAAGCACTTTAAAGTTTCCCTTTATGAAAAGCAAACCAAATTTGGTCCCTCGACTCTGCTTGAAGCCCAATAGCTATGCAGGCCTGAAGCCCATACTACCGTCAATCAGACTGTGGCTCACAAGAATTGGGCTCAATTCATTTACCCATAATATGAAATGACTGGTGTTATTAGGGATCCCAAAATGGTGAAGTGGGGATGCTCATTTTTCTCTTTCTCTCTCTCTGTCTCTGGATCTCTCACTTCTCTTCTCTCTCTCTTTTTCTCTTACGGCTGCTATGTTCTCTCTCTATATCTCTCTTCTCTTCTCTTCCCTTCCTATATCTAACTCTTCTAATGATCTCTCTCGATATTTCGGTGGCAGTGGTGAGGTTGTGGTGGTAGTGGTGGTTGTGACAACGATGTGATGATGGTGGGTAGTGGGGTAAAAGAGAAAAATGAGAACCATCCCCCTAGTAAAATCCCTCCTCCCTCCTAACCATTTCAGAAAATTTTGGAGAGCCCTTTAACTCTAAGGGAAAGTGTAATGTGATATAGGAAAATGAATCCAGTAATCTCTTGGGGGAGAGGTTAAGGGATCGATCTCCCCTGTGGGTAATCTCTTAAAAAAGATTGAAAAATAGAAAGAAATTATAACTGTTTGACAGAAAAAAAAAATTGTTAACTTTTTTAAGGAAAGAAAAAAAAGAAAAAGAAGAGATAAATAGATTTCTTAATACATAGGAATAAAAAAATAATCGGCTCATCCAATCCCTGCTCCACTTAGTGGAGAGGGATCCATGTTAAAGGATTAAGGGGTTCTATTGGAGGGCAAAAACTACTAGATTAAGGTGTTTAAAGTTCCCCACTAGAATTCTCTAACTTGGCGAGTATCTCATCCAAACTAGGGAGCCCTAATTACAGCGAGTGTTGTCATTGAAACTTAAATTTTTTATTGGTTGTATCCTATACTCAGAAGTAACTCTATTTTATCACTTCTATTCTCATATTTTGTTTAGAGATATCCCCGTGTAACAAACATAACCCCAAACCATCCTGGGTGATTTTCCTTTTCCTTATTTATTCTTAATCAATGTATTAATTAAATTTACATTTGAAATTGAGTAGATTTGTTGTGCAACTTGGGAGTTTGTTTTGAGTTACTAAGGGCCCGTTTGGTTCGTGATCCAAAAACTTGTTTTCAAAAACTAATTTACACATAAACTAAACTATAACTTGTATCACATCTGAAATTGCATTTTGATTTTACTATAAAATCTTACATGATTTCATTGAAAACACATAAAACAACATTTTTTTGTTTTACAAAATCTTACATGATTTTATTGTAAATCCTAAAATAGATTTGAATGTAGTACAAGATGTATATTATTATAGGTATAAATTAGTTTTTGAAAACAAGTTTTTAGATCACGAAACCAAACGGACCCTAAACTTTCATGTCCTCACTCTTTTCCTTTATCTGGCTGTGTTAGATTTTGTATACAGTGGGTTGGAAATAAGTTACGATACAAATTTTATTTAAACTTAGGTTGACTAAAATTAAATAAAATTAAATCACATCTAATAAAAATCTTAATTGTCCGTAATAACAAAAAATTATACAAAATTAAGCATGAAGGTCGACCTTTCCCTGCCAAAAATGTCAACGACAAATGAGTCGTTAAGGAAATAGGATGTCAGAACTCACGCGTTCCCTTCTGGCCTCACCACGCTGGGTCCCACCGAAAAGGGCCAAACGGCCTGAAGCTTAAAATAACGGATAGTTGACGACGGTGTTATCTGAAATAATTTTTTTTAATTAATGTCAGACTAATATTATGGAAATAATTGCTTAAAAAACTCAGTATATTCTGGCTATTTTCTTTAGTCAGACGCTCTTATAACAGTACTGTTGATCGAAAAATATTAAACAATTTTTTTTAATATATTTTTATCTAAAGTTTATTTTATTAAAAATTGTTTAATTGCTATTTTTTTGAAGATAATTATTGAATTTATTAATAGAGTGTTAGTTAATTTTGGATGTATTCGTTTATTTGATACTGTCATGCGTCGAGAAGGATCAGATTCTCGATCAACTGTTCAATCTACGTCACCTATAAAATCTGCCCAACTAGAAATTAACAAAATCATTGGAATGATCAGAACCGTTGGATCCGTTGTGGACCTACGACACCTAAGTCATGAATCACGATGATGAAATGAGTGAATTAATCCTCAATTATTAAAGGTTAAGTAATATATTAAATGCTAATTTTAAAGTTTAATAAATAATAATAATTAAATTTCAAAATGGTTTTTTAATATGTACAAAAGATGGGTAATTTTAATTTGTCCTCGAATGCTTTTAAAAATTTAGGAATAGACTATTGCATCTTGGTTACGTAATGGTGATCACTAGAAAATGTGGCTGAATTTACTTGTAAAAAAGTTTTCTGCACATGTGTTATACATATTTTTTCATCTTGCCGTTTATATTAAAAAGGTGCACGCATTAGAAGACTACAAAAATTCCACGGCTCTCTTTATTTGATTTTTTGATCTTGCAGCCTACATTAGTAACTCACGGCTTTCGCCTAGAAAAATAATTTGTGGTGGCACAAATACTCTTTTAAGAATTATTGAAAAAGTAATGTTACACTTACACCAGGTTTTATAACAGAACCCACAGTAAAATTTATTCACGGTGATTATTTATTATTTTAAAATAGACGCAAATCATAAAAATTTATAAAAATCACACATTTACCATCGAATTTATTTTGTAGAGTTCGTCCTAAGAGTTCTTGAAAATGAAGGTTAATTTTATTTGTGGTGAACCCTAATAGGAATTATAAGGAGAAGTTATAAGTTTCAAATGATATACCTAACGTGCCATTCGCATTGTTGGGATGGATCATGAATATGGGCCCTGAGGCTATCGATCTATTGTGGTCCCACGTCAGAACCTTCAAAGATGTTTCGGATTCGTGCGATTTGAATCTAGGGTTGCGTTAATTGGATGTACGGACAACAGTTTAGCTGTAAGGATGATCTTAATTATTCCACTTTTAGAGTATATATATTTGACTAAAAAAAAAAGTCGAGTCAAGTTATGCATTCAACCTCAGATACGGAAGAGGATTTTGAGGTTGTATACTTGTATGTATATACTGTATGCAGATGTAGTAAGGAAAGAAAAAAAAAATGTAGAAAGGGATGACGTTCTTCTTCTAAGAGCATCTCCAAAGCAAATGCCTTATGCTTTTTATATAGGGGTGGTGCTATTTGAACACCAAGATCAACTGTAACTGATGCAGGACAAATTTCGTGGGTCCGTCTTCAATTTTAGCTTTAATTAGGAATTTAGTAATTTTTAAATTTTAGCTAGAAATTTTTATTATTTGGGTATTTTTCTTTTATTATTTAGCAGTTTCCTTGTTAGATTAGAAGTTGCTTTTCAATTACAATTCTATTCGGTTTAGGAAACCCTTATTATTATATAAAGAGATGTAGTAGACACTTTATAGGAAGAATTCAATATAGTTTTAATTAATAATATTTGAGTTTTCTCTTAATTTGAGAGTTATTTGGTGTTCTTCAATTCTAGGCGATGAACTAGAATTTTTATCGTTTTTTCTTCAATTCTATGTGGCAATAATATTCTCAAAATAAACATCGAAGAAAAAAATGTATTTCTAGTAGTACAATGGAAAATTTTGGATAATTTTTTTTTCTTTATGTATTTATTTTTTAAATGAGTCAAAATTATTTTGTTTAAAAATAAGAGATTTTATATATTTAGATTTGCTGAATAGGATGCGAAGACATCCTATGATCCTCATGAGTCAATCCTTTAGAAATAAGGTTTGAGAATCTCTTCCTATTCCACCACCACATCACCTTCTAATAGTTCATCTTCATATTAGTATTGGAGGAGCTTTTTTGGGGGCAAAGTTTATTTTGCTCTGTGACATACATTTTACTACATTCATGATTGTCTTTGAGATGCTCTAGCTCTCCACTTATTTATTTGGTTTTCCACAAATCATCATTGGCCAATGAAAAAGAGTTGTTTTGGACACCTACACTGAAATGAGGTTTAAAAGAATAGCAACAATAATTTTTCTCTCAATATTTATTTTTATAACGATCTATGTGTTGGAGAATGGGTCTAAATTAAATTATGCAGCGGAAACAAATAATTATTTTCCCTTCACAGGATCACATGAGGATGCATGAATTAAAACAATAAGATGAAGATCAAATACATACCGTTTAAACGCTTGCATGTAATCCCAGATCTTCCTCCCACGTTCTGGATCAATCGTCGAAAACCTGAAAAGATACAGCAACTGTATTTCGGTCATAATTCTCTAACGGTTGATTCGATTCGCCTACATAATATATACTTTTTGTAGGAAATCGAATTTTTTACAACTTTGCGTAAAATAGCGAATCTCCAATTCTGCTCCGAAAAGCCTCAAAACGCGATTTTAAATTCTGACGGGAATATATTATGAATTTTGTGTTTCTAAAACCATAAAGGTCATTACTTGTATTCTAAATTGGGAGAGAGTTTTAGATACACAAGTTAGGGTGGGCTATCTTATGAACCCTATCTCTATTTATAGAGAAAGACTCTTTTTCCATATCTTTAGCTCCAAGTTAGGTCCATATGGGCCCTACTTACTTAAGCTTTTGATTTATTACTTTGAGGTCCATATATCTCATATAATTCTCAAATAATAAATCTAATTGCAGTTAAGTCCACTAAATAACTGCAACTGAATACTCTCAAGTAAATGAATATTATTCAGAAGCCCTTCACTCGTTATACCAGCAAATAGTCCCTCCACTTAACTGATATTCGTAATATACACCAAGGTAACATTAACTATTAATGTCAGCACCTTTCGAGTAATTACATCTTAGTCCTTGCCTGCCATATCATACCATTATAATTATTCTAATAATCCAATAAACATTTTATAGGATCACTGCGCAGTCTAGAATAATTAATACTCTTGATTAGGCTCTCAAGGGAATATCATTTTGGTGTGGATTCCTTATTGACACAAAGTAATCCCACTAAGTGATTTCGACCACCCAACCTACCCAGAATATTGGATCACGTTTGCGTTGTCTGACCTCACTGTTTGGTAGATCAAAGTGAGTAGAAACCAACTTGTAGGGTATACTCTGCTCTCAGGATTTAGGACATTTGCAATCAGCAAGTTTTACAGAATCTTTTTATATGCTGACAATAATATAAAAAGTATTCTGTCTGACCTGTTCAGTGTATTCCTAATACACCAACACACTGACTTAGAGTCGCCACTCCGGTGATGGAGATACATCACCCTATAATATAGAAGTCTAGTGTGTTATAGTCTTATCAGATGAATTGTTCAGATTCATCACTGACTATGAACTATACAAGAATATGAGGAACCAGTAAATTACATCTCTCCATGTATGAACACTTCATACAAATAATTTACTTACAACATCATCTTGTGAACAACACTTAATCTATCATATGAATAAAGTAATAATATAATATCATGCTTATTAATAAATATAATTTATCAATGTTGTCAATTTAAATTATTTTAGGGCATAAACCCTAACACCATGTGCATGTGCGTTGCACGTATTTTGTACGCTGGGTTTATTTTTTAAATTGGGAAACATGTTCTGTATGTGAGGTTTGTACCAAAGATCAGAACACGCATAAGCGTGTACAAGTAAGAAAAGTTCTTACCCAAAAAAAAGAAAGTAAGAAAACTAACATGGTGGAATATGAAAAAGTGTGGTTGGAAATCTATCCCCTTTAAGAGGCTTATAGGATTCACACAGCGATGACTTAATGGCCGATTTTGATCGACATTATGAAGAGATCATCCTCATAAAAAATCAAGCTTTGAATTATTCCCACTCGATCCCCACATGTAGGTGTAAGCGGAGAGTAAGAATAAGGTGGGTGATACATATAAAAAATGTGGGTGCAAATATTATGATGATCCATACGATGAGCATATTATCGTCATATGGACCCCAAAGGAGTGTGTTAGAGAAGTGTATAACTAAGACAGACGAAAAATATAAAAAACTGGTGCAGTGGCCAGAACTTGCAAAAATGAGGTGGAAGAAAAAAAAAAAAAAGACGTACGAACTGTGTAGCAACTAAAAATGAGCCGCATTGTATGCACACAATGCCTCTTTATATATAGTAAAAGATATTGAGGTTCACGTTAACTCATTTTAGTGGATGCAAAGGCGTTAATGTCAATCTTTGTGTGCCTTCACACACTGAAGTAGCTTTTTCGCCTAGTTATCTTTTTATAATTTTTGCTTACCTTATTCTTACACTAATTTACTTAAACTTGTTGTGAAGCTCGCGTAGAAATGATCCAAGATCATTTTTTTTAAGGACGATCTTTTCATAATATAGATCATAAGTCTTGAATCATCTCTATGTAAGTATCATGTATAGGTAAACGGGACATTATTCTCACACTTAGCTTATAATAGGGCCTGTGAAGCTAACATCATGATAAATTAAAAAAGTTGATTCTTTGTGAAGATGTATTTCTTCATCATGCATGTTCAACATAACACTCGAGTGATGCATCTCCCTTGTATTAGCTCGGACCATTGTCCGATTTTGATCTGCTTTAGTACTGATGAGAAGAACTTACCTCGACCTTTCCATTTCCTCTCGGCCTGGACTAAGGACTCCTCTTGTAAGGATATTGTTAGATCTGCTTGGTCGCAACATATTAGAGGATCTAATGCTTATAAGTTAAAGCAAAAGTTAAATCTTACCAAGAAAAAACTCAAAAAGTGGAATGCTGAATCTTTTGGTAATATCCAGACCAATATCAAAGAAGCAAAACAGAAGATCCTAGCCCACCAAACTAGTCATCCAAACGACCTGTTCGAGTTAAGGAAACTCAATGATCATCTTCAATACCTCTATACCTTAGAACATTCCTTTTGGCAAGATAAATCTAGAGAACTCTGTCTTGATGATGGTGATAGAAATTCCTCTTACTTTCACAAGGTTACCCTCTTTAAGAGAAGGAGGAATACTATTGATTGGCTTAAGGACACGGATGGTATTTGGCTCACGGATAGAACTTCAATTGGGAATGAGTTTGTAGATCACTTCCAAAATATCTATAACTCATCTGCCCAGGATTTTCAAGATGATATCATTAGCACAATCCCCACTAAGATTACTGACCTTGAAAATAATATCCTTTGTGCACCGCTGACTGATGAGGAAATCAAGTTGGCTGTCTCCCAGATGGGAGGAAGGAAGTCCCCGGGCCCTGATGTAACTGCTATGGTTAAGGATTTTTTTGAAAAAGAACATCTCTTAACCCAAATTAACCACACAAATATAGCCTTCATCCCCAAAACTCCAATGGCTGAATCGGCCACTCATTTTCGTCCAATTAGCTTGTGTAATTTTGCGTACAAAATTATATCTAAAACACTTGCTAATCGCCTCAAACCCCTCATGGGGAAACTGATATCACCCTTCCAAAGTGCTTTTGTGCCAAAAAGACACATTTCGGACAATATCCTTATGGCACATGAGCTGATCCACACAATCAAAAAGAAGAGAAAGGGAAGGGATTGCTTGGCTGCTATCAAACTAGATATGTCCAAGGCTTATGATAAGTTGGAGTGGAATTTTGTGCTGAAAGTGCTAGATAAGCTTGGCCTTAATAGTAAGTGGTGCAATATGATCCATAACTGCCTCTCTACTGTGACTTACTCTATCATCCTCAATGGGTCTCCTCATGGCCTCATGAACCCGGAGAGAGGTCTTAGGCAAGGGGACCCTCTCTCCCCCTACCTCTACATTTTAGCGTCAGAAGCTTTGTCGAGCTACCTTATTCATCTTGAGAGACAAGGCCAAATCCAAGGAGTTAAAATTGCTAGAACTGCCCCCCCGATCAGTCATCTTTTGTTTGCGAATGACAGCTTCATCTTCACAAAAGCTACTCCCTATGACTTTTCCATGATTAAGGAGTATCTTCACAAGTATTGTAAAGCCTCTGGACAGGAGATAAACTTTGACAAGTCGGGGATTTTGTTTAGCAGCAACACACATCATAAGCATAGGAAAATGCTCTCAAAGATCATTCGCATTAGGAATCAGAGCGTGGGTGAGAAATACCTCGGTGCTCCCATAAATTTCCTCAAATCCAAGACCCAAACTCATATAGGCTTGCTGAACTCTATTGACAAGAGGATTAATGCTTGGTCGAACAGATTCCTCTCACAAGCAGGTCGCACAACTCTTGTAAAATCTATAGGTCAAGCAATCCCTTTGTATCAAATGGCGGCCTTTCTTCTCCCCAAGAATCTGTGCCAAAAAATTGATTCTCATCTGTGCAAGTTTTGGTGGGGTGAATCTCTGGACCCTAAGGATAAGAAACTTCACCTTATAGCCTGGGAAAATCTTTGTAAGCCTAAAGCTGAAGGAGGTCTAGGATTTAGGAAAAGTGAAATCAATAATTTAGCTATGATTGCCTGAAATGCTTGGAAACTTGTTGAAGAACCTGAATCTTTGTGGGGACTGATTCTTAAAGCCAAATACTTCAAAAATTCTGATTTCCTCCAATCCAATTGTCCCAAAAGTGCTTCTTGGGCTTGGAAGTGCCTTCATACCATTAAATAGAAAATTAAACCCTTCATCTCATGGATTGTAGGTGATGGGGAGTTCATTGATCCGTGGTGTGACCACTGGATTCCAGACATTGGTACTGCAAAACCTAAACCAAACTCCATCCCAGATCCAACTCTTAAAGTTGCTGATTTTATTGACCAGGATACTCGGACTTGGAATAGGCAAAAGTTAGATTTGCATTTTGACCAACCCTCTATTGAGAGGATTGTCCAAATCCCGTTAAGCTCTGTTCATTCTAGAGATAGAAGAGCTTGGGACTTAACCCGTGATGGTGTGTTCACCACTAAATCAGCCTACATGGGTTTGAGAGGTCATAGAGACCTCTCTGCTGATAAACTCTGGAAAGAAATTTGGAGAACCAAGGTTCCCTATCGTATTCAAATTTTTGTGTGGAAGTGTGCCAAAAATGCAATTCCTGTCCGTGATATTCTGAGTAAGAGAATGAATATTGGGGATAATCTTTGTCCTAGGTGTCACAGGGAAGCTGAAACCATCACCCATGCCTTGATTACTTGCCCTCAGGTCAGTAGGATTTGGTTTTTGTCGAGACTTAATGTGAGGACTGATCTGTTTAGAGATAAAACCATTCTTGATTGGTTAAGGTATTGGCTAGGAATTAACCCTTACCAGTTGAATGTGAACCTCATGGAAAACTTTCCTTTTGTTGTTTGTTTGATGTGGGCGATTTGGAACAGCAGAAATGCTTTGATTTTTAGCAACAAATATGAATCTGCTACCTCTATCATAAATAGTGCCTCTCGCATGATCTCCCAAAGACATAACCTTCGGATAATCCCAACCAATTCCAGCCCCCAAAACCAAACAATTTTGTCTTATTGGAGCCCCCCAAGGTCAGGATGGTTTAAAATTAACACTGATGGTGCCTGGGATCCTAACACGTCCAAGGGAGGTGTGGGATTAGTGACTAGAGATAGTTTTGGTTTATTCTTATCTGCTGCTGCTATGCATATTAATACTTATTCAGCAGAAGAAGCTGAAATCAGAGCAATCTGGACGGCTATGAAGCAAGCAATGGAGCGAAAGATCACTGCACTAGAGATTGAAAGTGATGCTAAAGTGGTGGTGGAGCAACTCAAGAGGAAAAACTACTGTGGTGCCTGGAATACTGATGCCTTATTAAAAGATATTGAAGTATGGTCTTTGTCTTTTGAAAAACTCTCTTTTAATTATGTGCCTAGAGTGTGTAATAGGGTAGCTCATGAATTAGCCCAATGGGGCAAAAACTCTACAACTGATATGTTTTGGGGAACTCCTCCTGTTTGGCTTCTCCCTGTTTTGAGGGGAGACCAATTTTTATGCTAATGGTGGTACTTGTTTGATTAAAAAAAAAAAAACATAACAAACTTGTGCAACGCATGCACGTGCTTAGGGCTCGTTTGTTTAGTGAGGACCAAGTTCAGTTGAATTAGAAGTACATGGAAAAAGAGTTCCATTTCTTTTTTCCTTTATATAAGTTCTAGAGCCAATGAATATGGCCAACCATGTTATTCGAGCTCGATCCGGATCATGGACTGAATCGAGCAACTCAATCGCTCTTATCTCCACAACCAAACACGCCTCACGACATGGAGACAACCGACAGACAAACACGGGAAAAACAGAAAGAAATAAAGAAAAATGGAGTCTAAAAAGTAGCCGGCAGTCTTAAATCTTAAGGTTGACTCTTTTTTTTTTTTTTTTAAGAGGTTTCAATTCAGAGCTAGCTAGCAGATTGTCCCAAGCACAACCACAAAAAAGTAAGAAACCTTATGTTGTCTCCTTCGCTGACGCCTCTTTCTTCTCTTTTTCAATCTCTAGACGGTGGCAAAATTATGCCCTAGTTTCATTTTATAATAAGAACCAAAAACAAACAAAAGGGTAGATTGGTGTCTTCTTTGACTTTTCAGTTTACATTCATTCACTAAAATATGTGTACATAAAATTAAAATTGCCCTGCCCTAATATTTGGAACCATTATTGCCAAACTGACGGTGGGTTATATTATTATATTTTAATTACACTATTTTTTTAAGAAAAAAAAAATTATGATAACTTTGATGGCCGGATAATGCCTGCAATCATCAATTTTTTTGTATCATGTGCATTATGTTCGTGCCATCGTATTTATATATTGATTATATAGTTAGTTTTCTTTTAAAAATACTGCTTGTTTTAAAAAAAATTATGATAAGAGTATACTTTATACCATAATTTTGTAAAAATTAAAGAAACTTATAATAATTAAAAAAAAAAGTAAGTGAAAATAACCTAATTTTTATCTGATAAGGCATGCACATCAAATACATGTACATTGATAAATTAAAAGGTCATTGTCTTAAGATGGAATAAACCCTATCCCAGTTTCAATGTGGATTCAGGAATTTATTTTTGTGGGGGCGCTGCTAAAAAACTGTACTAAGAGTGAGAGTGAAAGAGGAAAAAAAAAAAAAAAAGAGGAAGAATTTGAGGATCGAGGTAGTACTCAAGTAGTTAAGTTGAAAAATAAGGTTTTGGAGAGTAATTATCAGTTAAGACCATGGAAATTTCTTTGCTACTGTTAATAGGGATTGGACATGGCTTAGATTTGGCTCAATTTGAGTAGTTATTTCCAAGTACCATCCATGTGTGTCTATTCATACTCACCAATTTGAAAATACCCAAAATATCCGTATAGAAGAAAGGAATCCACATGCCTAACAATAACATATCTCCAAACATATTTTTATATGTTCCACACCCTTAATCATATATCCTATATTTTGCTTACACTTGTTATGGATATGAATATGTGCAAAAATAATCTAAATTTGTTAATATGATTTTTTCATCATGCACATCAAAATTATGTTAATCTTAAGTTGGTGTAAGAAAAACTCTAACTTAAAAATTAAATCTAACGCAGTGAACATATGCAATACACATTCACATAACATAACTAGTTTAGTTAATTATCACCTCAAAAATTATTGTTTAACTTCACAAACTAGTATAGTTAAGTATAATTTGGATGGTTCATAAGACCTAACATAACCCCAAAAGTTCAACCAAAAAGAAAAACAAAAACGAAAATTAACTAAAATGATTTTCAAATAAACAAATGAATAATCAGCTAGCCGGTCCAAAAAATACCCAATTTTTTTTTTCTTTTGTAATTAACAAACCCTTTTTTTTTAAATTTTTTTCCTGTTTAGTCCCATACATCATACATGCACATCTTTCTTGGGGTTACTTCATTTTATTTATTTAATTATGGGGTGGGTTGGTTTGTTTATTTTATTATTAAGAAAGATAGATCAGCTAACTCATCCCACCCTCAAACTAAGGAGAGGGTGGGAAGTTGCTTTTGAGTATCACTAGGTGTGGCTTCTTCATGCCACATAAGAGCCATTTTTAATACTTAATCTAACAAAAACCTTGACACTACTCCCCAGCTCACACCTCATTTTTCTCCTCCATTATTTTTCTACCCAACCTTATTACTGCACATGCAGTATTGCCTCTCTCTCTCTCTCTAAATTTCTCTCTCTCTCTAGCTCTATGACATCTCTTCTATGACCCACCACAACCACTAATACCCATTGAACCCTTCTTATTTATTTCTTCCATCAACATGTATATATATATTGAAGTCCTCACTACTTCAATCAGTTCATAACAGCTAGCTAACTAGATTTTTTCTTTATCTTTCTTTATCTCTATCTAGCTTTTAGGTTTTTTGTGATCAAAATGAATCTTTTGATGATGAATAAGAGGCCTTATGGGTACACAAGGATGGAAATAGAAGACCCAGAGGATTTGAAGCATAGAAAAGCACAATTCATGATCTACAAAGTTATGCAACAAGCTGATTTCAAGAAGAACACTAAACAATCTGCTTCTAATCTGAGAGTCAGAATTTGTAGATTGAAGGTTAGGATTGGGAACAAATTGAAGAGGCTGAGGAAGAGTATGTTGTTCAACATTTCAGTTGTCAGAGTTTGTGTTTGCAAACAATTCATGGGTCAATTGAAGAACTGGAAAGGTTTGATTATTGGCAATAGACAGAATTTGCCCATGAATTCTACTCTTCCTTCTCATTTCCTCAACTAATTAAGAGTTTCTCTCTCTTAATTTTCTTCTTCTTCTTCTTAATTTTTAAATTTCCTCTGTTTGTACTTATATATTATAAACCAAAAAAAAGAAGTGATTGCATATGTGAGAATGATGTTGAGAGTATAATGAAGGGTCATTCCAAATTCCCAATTGATTGGACAGGGATTTGACTTGTTTGTTCAGTAAAAGTTTTGCATTGAAAGAACAAAGATTTTACTTGTCTTACTAATTTCTTTATTCTTCTACTTTATTCTTTTTTTTTTCCCTGGCTGGTTGATTTAGCATTTTGTGATTAGTTTTGGAATCTTGAGAGATGATGAGATGATGGTGATTTTTGATAATGTTGAAATTGATCTGGATAAGTGCTGATGTAGAGTACAAAAGTAAATTTATAAGACTAAGAAAGTTTAAGGTAGTTTTATGTCTTAATGGATCTCAGAATTCAATCTCTAGTTCTTCATCATAAGATTGATGTCTTAATCTTATCACTGAAAATTCTAAAATTAAATGGTTTTCTAAGAGGGGTGCCAAAATAATTTTCAAAATGATGTGATAATTGAAAAAAGAGACTTCGTCGAAACAAAGTCTTTAAAGTATTCTTCATTGTTAGGAGCTCTCCACACATGTTTTGCACGTATTATTTACAAACAGCTTGTTTTTTTTAGGTTAGGAGTGTTTTTTTTGCCAAATAAATTTATGCACTAGAGGAGTAACACTCCGCTTTCTCTCTATTAGTACTACATTTATTCTTACACATCGTTTACATTTTTTTATGAAACTCAGATGGAGATGAACAAATGAAATTTTTTTTTATATGACTAAAAATTATAATCACAAAAAATCAACCATTATATTATGTATACAAAGTCTACTGACAAGTGTAAATGTGGTGTAAGAATGAAATATGTGGAAGTAGAACATGACACGTGTAATAGATTTAAGAATTAGGAAATGCACTTTGCAATTGGTAATATAGGGTAAGGACGCATGGTCTTGCCACAAGGTTTGGTCCTATCTAATTAATTATATCTGTTTCTCTGCTTTTAATGATGGTGTCCTTTTTTGCATTCATTGGTGGCCAGCTGTGTGTTTGTAATAGTCTCCTTACATTTCTTTTTTCACCCACCATTTATGACGTATCTCCCTCTTGTTGTAACTTGATCATTAATCCCTCTTATAAAAAAAAGGGCAAATTTAACTTACTCCAACAGAATTAACGGCTAATTCAACTTTGCCCCCCTCAAAGATATGAAATTAAACTTTCCCCCTTGATATCACGGTTTTCGTTAAATGGTCATCCAAAAGTACACGTGTATTTCTTTTTTTTCTTTTTTTTGAATGGGACTATTGCCCAGGTTACAATATGGCATAGATACACGCAAAGGGCGTGTGAGAAGCGCAGAGAAACCGCCAAGAACATTGTCACCAACGAACGCAGGAAATGCACCCACCAATAGGCACAGAGAAACCGCCAATAACTACGTACTTATATTTATTATCAAATTACATGGGACAAACTTAACGGTAATACCACGNATTAAAAAAAATAAAGAGTTGGTGCTAACATGCACCTATAGTTAATGATTACTTTGAATTAGTTGGAGGGCATATCTGTCCAAACTTTATCTTTAGACTACATAAACTCATATATTATTTATTTATTTTTTTGAATGGGACTATTGCCCAGGTTACAATATGGCATAGATACACGCAAAGGGCGTGTGAGAAGCGCAGAGAAACCGCCAAGAACATCGTCACCAACGAACGCAGGAAATGCACCCACCAATAGGCACAGAGAAACCGCCAATAACTACGTACTTATATTTATTATCAAATTATATGGGACAAACTTAACGGTAATACCACGACCGAGAAGTTTTGATCCCAAGACCTCCCACTACCAAGGATTTTATGGGAGGGATGCACAACCATTGAGCCAAAGGCCCATGTGCAAAGTACACGTGTATTTCACATGGTCTTTTTAAATGTGTACTCTTTCATATTTGAGGGGCAAAGTTGTATTAGAGCGAGGGGAAAAAGTTGAATTAGCTATTAATTCTCCGAGGTAAGTTAAATTTGTTTTGCCAAAAAAAACAAAAAAACATGCGAAACACACGTGCACCGTTGACCTGTCAAGTGACAGAGAAAGTTCAATTTCGATGTAAGTTAAATTTACCAAAAAAAAAAAAATATATGGTGTAAACATTATTTTTGATCTGATAAATGGCTTTTGAACAATGTTAACAGACCATATTAATTAATTAATTAATTAATTAACTAGGGAAAGCAAAAGGACAAGAGTCGATTTTCTCCTATATCCAAGAAAAGATTTTGCCGAAGAATATTGTTAAAATTAAGAATTTCAAGAGACTGGTTCTTTGAACAGAATCATGAAATTATACAAATTTTTTTTACTGCCCACACGTCTGTTTGTTTGTTTGGTTGCCCTTCGCCTATATTTAAGATTTTCAGATACTTATAGATTGTCGATTGATCTTTTCCAAGGGTCAAGCGCTATGAGTCTAATTTCAGGGTTTTTGGTTTTGTAGCAAGACAATATCGACCGTTGATGCCGATTACATATTACTTGGTGATTACCGATCGAGATACATGCCTCAGGTGGTTGACAAAGGTTGGTTATGATGGTTAATTGGGAGCATATGCCACTTTGGCCTTGCTTTGTGCACGGCAAAAATTTATGGTTTTTGTAGGTGCAAATTAAAAATCTATAAATTAAAAAAATAAATAAATAATTTAAATTACTTATTTTGTAAGTGTAATCCAAATTCTACCAAATATTTGTTATTAAATGCCTTATCAATCACCTACAAACACATGATACACCGTAAATTTTCACATTTGTGTACCAAGCTAGGCATGTATAAGAAATTAGATAATGTAAGAAACTAGATAATCGATTCTTGTTGGCCACTTCCTTTAATCACACCATAGGTTTGGGACGAAGGAATTGCGTTTATCCTATATCAAAGTGAATTTCACTTATTAAAGTTATCCCGTGAATTTTACTCATTAAAGTAACTTGTTGATGTGTCTCCAATTAATTTTAGAGATACAAGGTGAATAGAATGCACTTCTCATTGTCTCTCCAAATTTAATCGGTGACACGTCAACGAGTAAATTTAGTAGATGAGAGTTCCGGGTGAGTGTAGAAGTGCTCAAACTCCTTGTAAAATTTTAAATATCTATGATTTTTTTTCTAGCCTTTGATTAATATAAAATGACGTATTTACTTAGGTAGACCATAACAAAAGCAAATTTTTTCATGTACCATAGCAAAAGTATATCGAGAATGATATATTAGTATAGCAAAAGCCTCTCATGTTGACGTGCCTATCTCAACATACAAAATGTCACGTAGTTTTTATTTCTTTCTTTATTTTGATTAACTTTTGAAAATTTATGTTCTAAAAAGTCTTAATTTAAAGAAATCTGTTTCTCTAATATGACTTATTAATTTAACTAAAATTAGTGAATTAAATACATTATTTAAAAAAAAAAAAAACAAGAAGAAGAAGAAGAAGAAAGGTGCACGCTTAAAAGGAATAACATACCGTATAAAATATAGGAAAATGATTTAACAAGCCATTACGCCATTATGGTAAGAAGATTACTAGGGTTGCTTGACGTGAGCCCCTTTGCTACCTCGTTGTAGCTTGTCCTTTTGGGTTTTAGCGTTTTGCATTGCTGACGTGTCATCCAACTAATCAGGTTAGTATATGAGCAAGGGCATCCAGTATGATGTCAGAGCACGTGAGACCCACGTGACAAACTTGCCACCACTTGACTTATTAATGACATTTTATTAATTTATATTCATGTGAAAAATGAAATTTTTATTTATAAGAAATTGTATTTGTAACAAGACGAGGGGAAATATTTTTTTGAAGCATGCATGATTCAAAGCAGCCATAATTTTTTAATTTTTTGGCACAAGTGTAAGGAAATTCAACCAAAATAATTAATAAAAAAAATCTGTCAATATAGAGGAAAAGTACATAAAAAACATATTAGTTTAGAGAAATTACACCCAAATCACTATTTTGAAACTAAAAATAAAAACAACACCCACCCTTTATTTTATCCTAAAATATCATTACTTTTTAGATAAAATGATCTCACGTATGGGTTTAGAATGAATAAAAAAGGGTTTAGATTGAAGAATAAAGGGTCTACACAGTAAAAAGTTAAGAGGGTATTTTTAGAATATTTTGGACAAAAATTGAGGGAGGATGCTGTTTTTTATTTAATTTGAAAATGGTGACTTGGGTGCAAGTTTTTCAAACTAGGATGTTTTTCATGTACTTTTCCCTCAATATAGAGCAAAGTGAAAAATGAAAAATTGCATACATGCTTAGCACACATAACTGTATAATTCATGGGATATAGTAAAGTAGTGTTGGTTTTCTTAGGCATCTTTTGTGTGAATATTTTTTATTTGAATCGACGTGCTTGAATACTTTTTCTCTTTGTGGAATCAAATGTTTAAAGTGAATATTCAACTAAAAATTGAGTTGAATCTAAAAAAGGTCTGACTCGATGGACATTCCAAATTAGCTCATTTTAAGCTTCTAATGCTTGAAGATCTTTCACAATTCAAGGTCAAACTCACACGAATCTGCTTAAATAAAACAAATACCACGTAACTGTACTTTCTATCATTCTATATTATGGAGATTTTGGTTAAGAGATGTTCAGAATTTTTGTTTTGAAGATTCTATTACTGTAATTTTTAAAGTAAACTTGAAGGAAAAAAGAGAGACGGGTGAAACAAACTGTAGATATAACAATGTAAAAGGTGAGAACTCTAGGTTATAATCACAGAACCTCTTAAACCTCATTCAAGATTAAGATTCAAGATTAAATTTTGGTGCAGATCAGGTCAAGGGGAGCAACATATACATATTACCCAACTGCTATTAATTCACATCACACTGTAAATGTATCACAAGAATCATAACAAGGCAAAGAAAAAGGAAAAAAAAAAACTCAGTAAAATGAGCAAAAACTTCTAATTGAAAAGGGTGAGTTCTGGACCAACACTCTACTTGGATTTCTTTACACAAATATTTATTACAACATACAACCTGCAAGAATCATAAATTTATATGTGAGCACAAAGATGAATCAGAGTGAAGCTCAAGTTGGGCTTCTTTGAGAGATAGGTTAGGTATACAATCTGTCTGGGAATGATAACCGGTCGGGATCTGAGACATGCTGGATAATTCTTCAAGAAGCTTAAGAAGAACTCAAGGAGGAACAGCTTTGCATCTTAATAGAAGAATCAGGAGGAGAACGATACGTTCCAGAAATTACAGGATTGAGCTAAGAGCCATTAAGGAAGAAAAGAGGAGAGGAAACATCAAGTTCTCTCCATAAGATCCTGCATAACAATAAAAATGGAAAATCATAAATTGGAATATTTGGCCCTTCTCAAACCATCACTTTTCACAAAGTTGGGCTCCAACAAGTTTCACAATCATCATAATCTATAGCAAACACCAAAACTATTGAATCAACAAAAAAAAAAAAAACCGTCTGAAACTTGGATGGGTCATCGCAATAAGTCAAGATTAGTCCATGTTGGCTCAATTGGTTGACGTACTGCACTAAAAACACAAACCTCTAGTCCAAGTCTGTTAAGAGTATAGAGAATATGGTGGATCTAATAATACCGTATCGCTATCTTTGGATTAGGATTAGTAGTTTTATATTGATCAAGACTTAGTTTATGAAAATCTAGCTTGCCCACAGTACAATTCCTAGCACTGTTGTGTCTGGGGGTGTGGGGGTCATGTAATGAATGCAGGTACAGCTCAACTTGACATTTGACAACTGGTCTTGTGGTCCATGAATCAAATTTCTAACTAGAAAGAATGAAAGAAAAAGTCTAGGTTGCCCAGAGACTTGTCCTTAGTCGGTCCAACTACAATTCCTATGCCTCTTTCCATGTCTGCACATATCTATTATCTCCCCATTTTTACCTTTCTTCCCGTTCCTATTTCAATCTCAACCTGGCAGGTGGACCTTTTTGACCAGACGACCACACAATATGCCTTGCATATCCTGTTAGGTATATGCGGCCTTTTAATTATGCTAGTATGCGGCACGTCTTTATGCATGTATACGCTGTATTGGGAATTCTGATATGCAAAAATATTGTTTTATGATATAGACAGTAAATTTCTCGCACCTGTTAATGTAAAAATGGGAGTAAACTGTAGAAAGGAGTAAAAAAGAGTTATTGCTTATGTAATGAAAGAGTTATTTGAAATTAAGTAATAGTATTTAGTGTTATTTAATGTTACAGATTAGTTATTTAATCTTAAACGTCATTAAATGCCAAATCTACCCTTCAATAGAAAAAGAAATTTGTAATTTCGATTATACATTTTACTTGTAGGAAAACTTACAAGTACGGTAATTTTCAGAAGTTCAGCATGTTAGAAGTTTATATTTTTAGTGTCACTGTTCACGTGAATAGTGTTTCTAGTTTTAGTAACTTTCTAAGATTAGCCACTAGTTAGTTCCTAGTTGTAGTTATTTTGGGTTCCCTAGTTATTTTGGGTTTCTTATATTTGTCTATAAATAGATTGTATTAGGGACTTTTGATTATTGAATTGGGAATAAGATTTTCTTAGTTTTAGTTTTAGTTTTTAACTTGGTATCAGAGCTCTTTGTTCTTGGGAGTTTTGTTGCCGGCGGCGGCGGCGGCATCATTGCCGTCCGCCGGACCATCACTATTCTTTATTTCCATCTTTTCTTCTACTGTTTTTTGGTTTTAGTATGGTTGTGAACAGTACGAAATAGTATTGTGAACAACACCAGTGAATAGTACTCGAACGAATAGTATCGTAGTGAACAGTATCTAAGCATGTTTTTTGTGCATCTCTTGCTTCCTTCTTGGTAGTTGGCTGATTTCTACCATCTTTTTGGAGTGAATCAGCAGTTAAGGTGTGTTTTGTGGCGTGGAATGTATGGTGGATGCACGAAGATTGTTGGGTTACATGTGGTGGAAGTTTCGTATTGCTGATTTTTTAGAAAGTGTTGGATTTCGGGTTTTTGAAGATTGTTTCCAAGTGTTTTCTCTCAGATTCGTGTCTCCCTTCTCTAAAAGTGGACTTCCTCTTTGTGTGGTATTAGTTTGCTGATCTGAAAGTGTTTTCGTTGTGGTTTTCTGAACCCCTAATTATTTGGTTTTTGAGTTTTCGCCAAGAAAGGGGGACGTCCCCTACAGATTATGTTGTTATCAGTCTAGTCTCATGCAATACCATCAATCTTGTGCCCCGTTTGTGTGCCTCCTCAAGTTGAGGAGCAAGTGTTTATGCCAAAGTAAGTGATACTATTGGCATGTTTGTGTGTTATGCCCTAGTAAGTGATACTAGTTGGCTTTGCCCGAGGCAAGTGTGCCCGTGGCTGTTTGTGTTTGGGTACGAGATTCCATGGTTGGTTGTTGCTTGAAGCTTGAAGGTGATAATTTTTATTGTAAAGGGGAGTATTGGAGAATGTGCTGGAAGTATGTGGTTAGTGTTGATCAGTTGAAGATCTAAAGGTTTATCAAGGCAGTTCAATTTTTTTTGCTCCAGTTTAAGGATATGTGAAGATCTGTTTGAAGATGTTTGACGAAGTCTTTGCCGTGCTCGGTTTCTACTCATTATGGCAAGCTGGGAATGTCTAACCTCTGTGCTCCAGCTTGAGGGGAATGTTAGAAGTTTATATTTTAGTGTCACTGTTCACGTGAATAGTGTTTCTAGTTTTAGTAACTTTCTAAGAATAGCTACTAGTTAGTTTCCTATTTTGTTTAAGTTTTCTAGTTTCATTCTAATTAGGTTTCCTAGTTGTTTCTATTTTGGGTTCCCTAGTTATTTTGGGTTTCTTATGTTTGTCTATAAATAGATTGTATTAGGGATTTTTGATTATTGAATTGGGAATAAGATTTTCTTAGTTTTAGTTTTTAACTCAGCAAAAATGATTTCACCAAAACTTTCAAGTTTTGGCACTATAATGGTGTATAGATATTACGTTGATGATTGTGATTCTCATTACTCTGCAAAGAATGTAATTATATCCATTCTCTTTGTATCTATAAGTATTTCTCAGAGATTGGGTGAGTGCATTTTCTGAACGAGTTTTGGATGATACTAGACTTACACCTAAACAAGTAAGATAACTAGATGCAATATACACATTCACAACAACCAATTTACTTTTTTGAAGACAATGCATATCTCATTCTTTTCTACTAAAGACTTGGGGAAATAATTAGGTAACGAAAATCGAAATTTTATTCGATAAAAAAATATGTGTACTGGAACTATTCTCTTCAGCAAGAATCCAGTTTTGTTTGTGTTCTATGACTAGTATTAGATATGTGAAGCTAAATCAAAGCTTTTTTTGATGTCTCAATTCAAATCACTGAATGATGTCCAACTTCCTTTAAAACTCCGATCAAAGAAAGGAGAGAACAAAATTCTGTAGAAACAAAGTAAGAAAGTGGAAGTAATTAGCTCCCTTACCACTCTGTGCAGATGTTGCAGCTGGAAGTGCTGGAAGTTTGATTGCTGCAGCAGCATTTATAGAAAAGTCAGGTTCAAGAATAAATCAATATGAAAGAAAGACAAAAAGGCTATAGGACCATACGAATCAAAGAATTCCTGTTTGTGTAAGAAACTGTAACATTAAAAGATAGATAGGTCATTTGAACTAGGAAGAAAGCAAAGTAATGGACTTACTCTTATTGCAGGACGAACTTGGTAATTGAGTTGTAGAGGGCCAAGGAGCTGCAATATTATCATTCAGATCGCAAAGAAAACTGATCCCAGAAGATTTGTCAAATGTTGCATCTGAAGGCAAGCTTGGCAGAAGGCACCCAGATTCTATCACGAAAAAAGGAACAAACAAGTTAAGTACAAGACAAGAGAAATAATAGGAAACATCTTCCCAAGACTTTCACCCAAAAATTATGATAGAAATAGATAAATACAACTGACAATAAAGAAGAATAGTATAATGGCTACAGAATACAGAGTCTCCCCAGAAAGACCACCGACTTCATTAAAGAAAAGAAGCTAAATCGTAGCTTCTTAGCATAAAAGTATAAACATACCTTGTGATCCAACTGGTATGTCCAATTGCGAATGTCACCATATCCAAACCATGTGGAGGGAAAAAATTAATGTATTAATAGCGGTACAATGCTGAAAAAGGTGGATAAAACATGTCTTTGTAATTTTTTTCCATGAAGAAGCATATAATACAATACCAACCTTGGAGGGAGAAATCTTTGAGGGTTATATGACAGAGGCCATAAATATTTCTTGTAATATTAGATTTGTGTAATTTCATGCCAAGTAATGCAGCACAGTCCAACGCTTGCAAGTTTGTTATGAAGCTTTGCTTTTGCAAGTGAGACACGTAACTCTCCATGGCATTGCAACAAGCTGTCTGATTACTTATTTCATTCCCACAATCCTTTGCAAAACCTTTTATGTCAGGAAAAACCAGCGGACAGACTGAAGCAGAAAAAAAAAGTATAAGTTAGTGACTCCAGCTTTAGAGGTTGGAAATCATGGTGTAAAATCAGATTCCCACAAAGAATGAACACAAAAATTTACAAAAGATAAACAGGATAAAATAACTCATGAGTAGAAGAAATGTATAGTCATACAGTTATTTCGATATACTATACAGCAAACTAATGTATTATTGCATTTAGTATATCTTGCAGGACGCATGTATTAGATAAACTGATATTTACCCAAAAATGAACAATACAGATAATAGCTGAAAATAGAATATTCAGATAATTCAAGTTTCATTTAAAAGGTGCACAATGTAGATTGCAACCATGCAAATTTAGCATTTGCTGCTAGGGTGTGAAATGGGTCAGAACTTGGCCGCTGGATAGACTCAAATCTGCATCTAACAATAAACATATCTAGGAGCCTAATCCAGTACAAGACAGATCCGTATCCCATGATCCAGCTGAACCAAGATCCATATAAAAGGACCAAGACCAACCAAGATATTGGATACATGAGTCAGATCAACCAGAAATCAAGGACCCAATTAGATCCTGGTCATAAACCCAGCTTCAGCTATTAATCAGAATGCAACATGAAAACCTTATTTGGATCTTTATCTAATCTATTCTAACTGGGATAATGCTTTAATGTTTCAAATGTATAAATCATGCTTGACGATTCACCAATTAGGATTGCCTCGGATTGAACCGACCAATTTCATTCCCTATTTGTCACTGCATTCATTTCTGATTGTCCAAAAGAATGCAAGCAGTCAGATGGTTACAGTCAAGCTGACTTCAGTTTGATAACTAGTCAGGGAACCAATGTCTTCCCATGTGGACCCCCTACAAAAATTTGAGGAAAACCCTTTTTCTCAAACCAATGATTTCTTTATTACAAAATAATCTTAGAAAGGCTTTATTCCCACACTTACCTTTATTCACATTGCAATTTGAAAGCCCTCTAAGAACTTTCTTTGCAGATGAAGGATCAAGTTTACTAGTGAGCCACCGTAGGACAATGATTTTACAATCATCAATTCTAGATGAGTGCTCAGGCAAGACATGAGATACATCAGTGCTAGAAAGACCATAATCTTTCAAAGCAATATTTCTTGCAGCTTCTGATATAGCATTCTGGCAAATTTGGCTACAACACTCATTGACAGGATCAATTTTCTCACAGGCTTCCAGAAGCTTAGAAGAATCTACAATGTTCTCAAAATCGTTAACGTCTTTGACTGGGCAAGAGGCTTCAGTGAGGTTTGAAGGAAGAATCGAGCATATTTTTTGAAGATCATTGCTGGCACCCTGACCCACCAGAATCTGATCAACATCTGAAAGGCAGTGCTTTGCATGGGTCCCATCCAAAGCAAGCATTCCAGTATCTTTACTGGATTGTCCAACAAGAATAGCAAGAGTGGCCTCCAACTGTGGACAACATATTACATTGGCCAGAAATGGAGCAAAGAAATCCCAGCAATCAATCGCCGTCATGCTCATCATACTTTCCGCCGCAGAAAAATTTAATGTACAGAGTCCTGGAATCAAGAAAGAACAGCATATTTTATACACATTGTTGTGCCTTTGAAGCCATTGCTTTCACCATAAACAAAGTAATCTCTGTGAAAATCGCACCTGATAATCGTGGTACACTTTTATTTGTGAAAGGTGCCAATGGAGAAGGTGCTAGAAAAGGAAGAAAGGGTTGAGGTTCCTCATTTGGGGAATCTGCAGGTAAAAGAGCATCTCCTTTCTTTTCCATCAACACAGAACCTTGCAAATTTTCTGAAGGGATGCAGTTGGAATCATGTAACCCTGAGCAGAAACATATGACAATCAGCAAAGATGATAATTACCAAAGTCTACATTATATACCTCTGCCTGGTAAGGCTCACAAATATAAAGATGGTTATTATAAAATATTCAGTAATGATGAGCTGACATACTGCCACAAGTACATAAAATAGTCAGCAACATTCATGGTTCAAAATTTTGAAACATTTCATTCCATTTCGGTTTGTATCAATACAATTCATGTATTGTTTCGAAATGGTTCAGAATGTATCGAAATGTTTCAGTCAGAATGTCTCAGTTTCTCAACTAACTGAAACATTATGTCAAAACAAGATCTTAACCATGATAAAGACAAATTAGGCATATCGATCATGACTAAGCGAGACTATAAAACTAACACCAATAAATAACTGTTGCTTCAACTACATTACAAATATGAAGATATTCAGGTCAAAGAAAAGTTCAACAACCCAACAAGGATAAACTGGAATACCTAATTTAAAAATATATAAACAATAAAATAAAATAAGAAAGATGCAAGGATAAACTGCAACTCCTCACAAACTACAGAATGAGTGTTTAAGCACATGTTTTTGTGCCACCTATGTTCAAAATCAGCAGGCTTAATAGATAGGATCTTTTGAAATAACTGAAGGATTTTAATTATTTTCCATGGCAACTTACTAGAGTTCCCCCGGTAACATGAAATAGGGTCATTCAATTCATACGAAAATAAGGAATACACCTATAAGAGGATGACTTGTTCAAATGAACAACATGGGGTTGGGGATGTCACATAAATTGAGGTGATTTTCATCACATTATAGAAAATACTTGCAAGCGTAAAAGAGCTGATTCCATTAAATTGCATGCTCTATGAAAAGTGGCAAAGGGTTTAAGCCCATCTATATATGAGTGTGGAAAATATGCCAAGATATCCAGTTAGTAAAGATTATCTTAATTTTATTGTTCACAGAAGCTGCAAAATACCCTTGGTAGGATGTGTTGAGTACTATACTACTATGTGAGATTGGGTCGCTCACACAAGTGGAAAAGGAAAGAAGATGGAAACGGCATTCACTCATTCAAATGCTTAAAATAGAAGTTTTCAACAAGCATAACTCTAAGATTAAGACATGGAATCCAGCATAAGGCCTCACCAATTCCTTGAAATGAAGTTACAATAATTATAAAACAGAAACATTTGATTTCAAAAAAAAAAAAAAACAGAAACATTTTGCAAAATAAAACCTAATGATCAAATGATACATGATCTTATATTTCCTTTTCGGGGATCACTTCCAACAACAATACTCAACTAAAAACCAACAGCTATATGCGTTCAGCCAAATTGGGCATTTTTCCCTTGTATAAAAATGCTGAATATTTCAAATTGGTTCTCATGTCCATGCCAAATAATCCTAATTAAAGTGAAAATGTTGTGGCAGTGAAGCGGCTTATAGTTGGTATATCTTGGTAAGTTTGTTGCAATGTTGTCTATCTTATAAGAAAAACATTCCTATACTTGACAGTTCAGAATTCACAGTACATTAGAGAAACCGTAGAAAGGGACGAATCAGAGATGTCTTTGAGTCTCAAACCTAACCCTAATTCTGACCTAACTCATACAGTTCATGTAATCGTCCTCAACTCAAAAATCAAACGAAAGAAAATAAAGACAGCAAACATTTAACCAACCATGCAACTAATTTTATAACCATATAGAAAGAAAACAGAGTGAAGGTACAATAAATCCCACAAACATTTCTCCCAATTCTCAAAAATTCCCCAATTACAGTCAAATCTCACCAAAAAAAAAACGAACCCCTTTAATACACCAAAAGAAAAGCCATCAAAATCCAAAACCCATCTCCCTAAACCCAAGAATAGCATAACCCAACAATTAATTCTTCTCAAGAAACCAATTTTGTGGTGAGGAACAACTAGTAAAACCAGCAAGATCATGTTGAAAAAGAGGAAATTACTAAAACCCAGTAAGTAAAATCAAGAGAATAGTCATGAATACTCACAGAAGAACAAGAGAAACAGTCTCAACAGAATGGTACTGAGATTCAGAGATACCCCTTCCCTCATCTCGACACTTTATTGTCCACCAAGTGAAGAAAACTGAAGAAAAATGAACAGATGTAGAGTCTAGAGAGAGAAATAAATTATGAGATATCAGGCATTAAAATCTGAGTCGTGGGAGTAGTAGAGAGAGACAGAAAGAGAGGAAGCGAAGAAAAAAGAGGTGGGTATGGTAGAGGACGGAGGTGGTGGTAGTGGTGGTAGAGAGAGAGAACTGAGACGCCATGAATGAGAGGGGAGAGCTTCGTTAGTGTGGCTGTGGGGACAGTAGCAGTTTCAGCAACAGCTGTACTTTTTGGGTGGGACCCACAAAAAAAATAAACAAGCGAAAACTGCACTCCTGCCATCAATTCTCAAAATCTGTCTACTGGGTACTACAACTCTAGTCTTACTACAACTTTTACACAGTTCACACTTCTCACCACCAGTCCAGTACGTGATCTAGTCTACTATCTACTTAAACATCACGTGGTACGCACGTGCCAGTTTTTCAGGCGTTGTACGAGGTGTGTTAATTTGTGGGTGGGGAAGTCGCTTGAAGAGATAATCTTGTGTTCCCTTCCCTTAAAACTGTTATATATTATTAGCTTAATTTTAGCTTTTGACCTGTATGATGCACCAAAGATCCAAAACAATTTTTGTTCCAATTGTTCATCCCACCATACAAATTTCATAAAGTTGTGACTATTGTGTTGTCGTTCGTATGAAATGGACAATACAATTTTAAATTGTGTGAATTTAGTAAAAAAATTTGTAGAAATATCGGTAGACATGTAAAAAATAAGAATGAATGCTTTGAATTTACTAGCGTCAATTAGCACAGTTGGTAGTATTTACTGTTGTTGACAGTATAAACCTGGATTCAATTCTCATTAGCATTGAAATACTGATTTCATAAAAAATAGGGTCATTTCTTAAAAAATGATTGGGATTTAAAAAGTAGGCCCAGGGTAAAATTAGTAAATTTGAATTCTTGGTTCGCCCCTGCCCCAAACAAAGCTCGAGGTGTATTTAGCATGGCTTCCCTGTAGAATGACCCACAATTCACAAAAAGAAGAACATCGTTAACAACTTAATATACAACTTGCTACAAATGGTAACAAGCCTCCTCAACGTTTACCTAAAAAAATAAAAATTAGATTACTTTGTAGTAAAAAGGGAATTAAAGAGGAATATCTAAAAGTAAAAAAATAAGAAATTTTGCGACTGTGATGAAGTTTAAAGATTTCATGCATCTAAAAGGAGGCACAAACTCATATATAAAAGAAGTCGAATCATCCATCATTGAGACAAAGAGAGGGAAAAATAAAGAGGAAATTTTTGACTGAAGTCGTAAAGCCAATAATATGTTATTTAGAAGGGTTTAAATAACTAATCTTATAAGTAATCAATGGATTACTCATAGCGGTGGGATTTATATGGAGATGATTCAAAATTAATTTTCTATGAGTATAATCTCCTCACCACGTTGATCATCATATTCGAAAATCAGTCTGTCTTAAAATTTATAACCCCCCTCAAATCAGTTCTTAAAATTTGGCAAATATAAGGTCATTTTTACAGTTGATTTCCACTCAACTTTTGATGAGATTAGAAGTTTTTGAACGGTCTGATTTCTGGTTATGATGATCATCATTGTGAAGAAAAACATACTCGCTAAAAATCATCCTTTTTTATCATTTCTATTTTGATCCTACAACCATATGGGTAATCTATGGTAATTTATGAGATGGGCTATTTGATCCCTTCTCTTCATTAGTTGAAAGAAATCATTCAACTTTGGTTCTTGTTCTCTTTGTCTCCTGTTCTAAGGGGCTGTTTGGTAACAAAAGTTCAATAAATAGTCCTAAAATCTATCCATAATAGGTTCAATCCTTGTTCTTCTTTCACTACTTTTCTATTCCATCTCTTTCTATCTACCTAAAAATAATCACACAAAAAATACCTGCATGAAGAATAGAACGCACGGTCTATGGTAAGTATAGGCCAAAGATGATATGTTAAATCAAGCCCAAGCTGAGGCCCGAGCCCAATTTCAAAGAGTCCTGCATGTCAAGTTACAACATTTTTCTCATAATTTCAAGTGCCTTTATAATTGGTAAAATCTCTTGTTGTTATTTTATTTACATGAGAGTATATTGAGCATAAAAAACCTAAAAAAGTATGAGAGTGCAATTATAAATGTAACAAGACTCAACGGTTGCTTATGTTGTTTGTGCTCAAAATTGACCATACTACATATATAATTGCACTTTCATTATCAATCGATCACGAGTTCTAACATGCAAGAACCATATCATGAGATGATATACACCCTACTCCTACCATTATTACCATCTCTATTTTTCACCACCACCATTACCACCCTCACTCCACCGTTACCATCATCATCACATAGAGAGAAGAGAGAAAAAGAGAAAATAAAGATAACAAGAAGAGATTTGGTCAAAAAATTTGCTCGAAATTGACCATCCATGGTCAAAATTTTATTTTCAAATCTAGAATTTGTTGTGGTGGATAGTGGCAGTGGGTGGTGGTTTTGTTTTTAGAAAGAGAAAGGGAGAGATAGAGACAGCTCTCTCTCTCTCTCTCTCTCTATCTATCTCTCACCCTCTTTATGTTGATGGTAGAAGTGGAGGCGGTGGTGAGAGTGTGGTGGAGGTGCTGGTGGTGGAGAATAGATATGGAGATAAAAATGGAGATGGAGTTGGTGATGGTGATGGTGATGGTGATGGTTGTAGGGATGGGGTGTATTTTTGGTGGTATGTAAAGCCTAAAACAACTTCCCTATATTATTAACCCTAATTTTTTTTTTTGGTCGGTATCACACTAGCATTACTCTAACTCGAAATCTCCATAGTAGGCAATGAGCAACATTTCAACCATGGAAAATGTTACTCTGCATCGCTCAGCTCGATCGCAAGTTCGCAACCAACTTGTTCTAGTGGAAAGACATTTCTCTCTGGGAAAAACACATAAGATTTGTTCTATTCTCCGCCCCTGTCAAATAAAGTAGAGGGTTGAGTAATGTTGTTCGCTCGGCTCGCAGCGGACTTGTTCTAGTGGAAAGACACTTCTCTCCGAGAAAATCAAACCTCAAGAATTCCCTTTGATGTGGCAATTGAAAATCAGTCGGATGAATTTGAGGGGCCGAGTAGCATTTATTACTAAGTTAAAGAGTATTTTTTGTGGATCTACCACTAATTAATGGTAAAAAAAAAATCATCCCTTAAGAAACCAAACCACCAAGAGCCATATAAACAAAACAACGATACAGTGTGAAAAGTGCTATGAGGTGGGAATCTTAGCTCCCTGGAAAAGGACCAAACAGGGTCTAAAGAATTATAACCCAATCTTTCTCCTCCATTTATTATTTTCATGCCTTTTTGTTTTCCTTTCTATTAAGTGTTGGTGAGTAATTCATTTCTCTAGCTATGAACCCATCAATTGGTGCCACGTGCTAATGCCTTTGACATCCCATTTGACACGTGGAATCAATTACTTAAAAGGACTTAAACACAATCTAACCAAAGGGTGATGCTACACATGCAAGGTGAAAATACATTATAAACATGGCCGGACATTATAAACATGGTGGGAGAAGTGCATAGAATCCGCCAATTAAATTGTCTCCATTGGACGTAGCACCATCAAACAGACGCAAACGGGCGTAGAGAAAAGCTACCACTAACAAAGGTAGAGAAATGCAACCACTGACGAGCGCATATTTAGTACGTATATATGTATATATACATTTAATGTGCCAAATTTAATGGTAATTTCATAGTTAATGAAATTTGAATCTAAGACCTTCAAGTCGTGGGAGATATGCAAATAACCAACCGATCGAGCGAGCAGTAGTTTCCTTTTTTTTTTTGTTATTTTTTGCTAGATCAGCAAAGAATATGCATTAAAAAACTAAATTACACAGAAAAGCCTGTCTTGATACAATGAGAACGCAAGCCACGGCAAGAGCAACACAAAGAAACCACAAAAAAACAACAAATTAGTTCATGAATCGATAGTATTCTTGATCTGGCCCTTCAATCTGTGTCAAGAAGCTTGGACGATCCTCGTGGCAGTCTCTTTCACCTAGAGCAAGGAAGACCCCTTTTTGTGCCCATTCAAAGGCCTAAAATGATAGCAAGCAGTAGTTTCTTACAATCCCAACTTATAGTAGCTAGATGTGTAATACTGTAACATAATCTATACATGTTTAAACTTTAGAATGGAAATCCTCGCAATGATTTCTAGAAAATAAAAATCCTTTTCAGCCCCTCTAAGAGTATTGAAAGTGTGGTGCCAAATGAGGTAGCTTAAAATCTACCAACACATTTAAGACTTCTTTTATAATCTGTTTGGACAAGGGATTTTGTGGGGACCAGGAATTTGGTGGAAAAATTATGTTATTCTGAATAGGGAGTCTGAATAGCTTCGCTTCCAGAAAAATAATGAACCCACTTGGGCACAATCTTAAAAAATAATCTCCTAATAAAAACATATTAAGTTTGTGGGCATTTAACTCAAAATCAATTAGCAATGAGTGGTGTGAACTAAAATTATTATATATTAAGTTTGTTAGGCTATCATATCCCATGTGAGAATATTCTTATTAAAATAAAATATATATTAATTGAACCACATTCGAAAATTAATTGAAGAAGTGCATGGAACTTTTTTTTTTTTATCAAACTATACTCCAACTACAACAGTGCTAAAACTACAATAACTCCTACAACAAGGTACATTCAAGGTAGGCTTCCATCACTTTAAAATAAGCGCTAATCACAAGGGTGAGTGAAAGGATTTCGAGTTTTTTTGTCGATGAGGCGGCACCAGGATTCACATCCACCGTTAGTCATCAGATGCACCTTGCTGTAGGGGTTGTGGTAGATTTAGCATTATTCATGTCCCATGTAATATTGAAGATGTAATGAATTGGTTCCCGAATTATGTTTTACAAAAGAAAACCTATTTACCTTATGATTAACTTTAAATCTGTAATTAATTATGGGTCACGTTATATAGGCCCTCTTATATAACTCTCTGCTTGTGGGGCCTCACATACAATGCATCCAGTAGCTGATTTTTGGAGAAGATGTTCTCCTTATTATGTATAACATCATATTAAAAAAAATCAATTCGTTCTAAAACTTATAACCCTCTCCAATTAGCCCTTAAAAAATTAGTAAGTTTTTAACTTTTATTTTAACCCTTGAATTACAAGGACTGATTTATGAGGTTAGAAGTTTTAGAACGGACTGATTTCAGATGACTATGTTCTCCTCACCATGTAGATCATCATCTCCAAAAATCAGCTCCCAGATGCATTTTATGTGGATCCTACAAGGTAGAAGGGTTATTATTGGGCTATGTAAGGGGGCTATATAACCTCTCTCATTAATTATTTTGAAATTTACCAAATAAGGTTTATGTTTTTAGATTATGTTTAGTAGTGATGGGCATTTGGTCCTTTCATTAGTACCCACTTAGTTAAATTAGTCAACTAACAATTCTTAATTAGACTAATTAGTCTAGGATAAAACCCTTGACCAACAGATGCAGTGATTTAGTTTAATTTAAGCCATTAAATTAAAAATGTATTTTTTTTTCTCTAACGTTCGTTTTGAGGATGGGAGTTGCATATATGCAACGCCGCGCGCGTTGCCTTTTCCAACGGTCATCAAGTAGTTAATACAAGCCACACAATATAAAAATACATACGGACCGTATACATATACGATCTAATAATAATGGAAAATCTACATTATCCGTACGTACATACGCGAAATACGCGTTGTCTCGACAAAATCCAACAAGCTCGAACCCCTGTGTGTTTTTAGCTCTTCTTTTATTGTTTTACTACTTTACACAGATCGGAACTTCTCTCTGTAATCTCTTCTGATCAAAGCTCTCTTTAATGGCGGCGAAATCTTGCCGCAGAAGATGATGAAGACATTCAACAGAACTGAGTTTCTCTCTGCAAAAAACCCAAATTTGTTACAAGATTCTGGTTTTAGAGAGAGAAAAAACGATCTTAAGCTGCTCAATCGAAGGAAAATCAGAAACCCTGGTTTCTCTGGTGCTGGAATACGTTTGAAGAAGGACGGGACTATTGGAGGGAAGAGAAGTGGACCTGCAACTCCACTATTGAAGTGGAAGTTAGATGAGAAGGATGTCTCTGTTTCAGATGATAAGATGCCGGAATCTGGTAAGAATAAAGGTCGCCGTAAAGTGAGTTCGGTTTCGGCGAGGAAGCTTGCTGGTGGATTATGGAAGTTGCAGCAACCGGAGGTTAATGGAGGTGGAGAAGAAGTTCGAAGTTCGCAGAAGAAGTTTTCTGATCGGTTAGGGTTCGAGGTATCTTTATTTCTTCTTTTTTATTTGATATTTGTTTCGAGATCTCTGCTTTATTTTGTTTTTTTAGGGTTTTGAGGTGAATTTGGATAAGTGTGTGATCTTTTAAGTGATGTATTAATAAATGTTGGTTCTGTAAGATTAAAGCATCAAGTCTTTGAACTGGTAATGCATTTTTAAGATGTTTTTCTGGGTTTTCATAAGATGGAGTTTGAATGTTGCTTCCTTCAATAGCTTGAATAATTTCAATTTGAAGTTTTCAGATTTAATTACCCATAAGTTTGTGTTTTAATAGAAGCAGTACTAGGTTGAGCAATGGATCATTTTGTTTGTTTTTCAATGTTGATGTTTCTTCTGTTTTTTAAATGCATTTCATATCTTATGGGATTCATACATTTCAGATACCTCCAGACTTTCTTAAAGACATCAAGAAAATGCACTCATTTATTGCATCACGAGTCATGATGACGATGAATATAAATCTTGTGAAGATCTTGGATCAATATCTTGATCAGAATTAAGTGCCTAAATTTGTCACATTTGCAAGTTTTGGAAATTTTCTTTCTCATGTTTCATTCTTTGTTGCAGCCTGGTGTTGGGCATGTAGGCTCACCGTTTTTCTTTCACTGCAAGAACGGAGAAGTCGGTTCTGAGACTAAGGATCTTTCACAGAGTCCCTTTTGTGTCTCTACTCCGAAGAATGGAAATCCATACAAGGTACATTACTTCTTTCCTTATCGCCATCTCATTTGTGTCTCATAAATGTTCTTCACCAGTTAGGAGTGGGTTAATCTCTATTACTTTACTTGCTTTGGGCTGATTGGTCTGATCATCACTCTTTTGACGAAGACTTCCTCCCTTTGTTGTAGACGAGGCATATGTATATGGACAATGGACCCCTGTTAAAATACTTTAATGCAAACTGTCGGTGAAATATAATCCTATATTTAGAAAGAGATGAGGGTGAGGTTCCTACGGAAAACTTAACAAAAAATTTCCATGCCAAAAGGTTTCCCTCAATTGACCTGATTAAATGATCCTAACTCTTTGACATTTCAAATCCTTTTCATAGTCAAGAAAATACGGTTAATGGTCCAGAAAATTCTATTATTATAGGTTTTAGGAAGAGATGACAACGAGGTTCCTACTGGAAAACGTACAAAATTCTTCTACGTGGAAGATATCCCTCAATCGACCTGATTGTATGATCATAACTGTTTGAGATATCATGTCCTTTTCTTTTTTCTTTTTTTTTTCTGTCAAGAAAATATTGTCAATTGGGAAGAAAACACTGTTAGTATCTGTAATCATGAGCTTGGTTTAGCATTTGCTATCCAAGGTATCTGTTAGATTGTCCTTGCAGTCCGACTCGTTAATACTAGAATTGCTCAATAGCAAATGTCTTTTTTTTTTCTTCTTTTTTTTTTTTTTTTCTAGTTTGGCTGTTTACCTGATCTGAACATCTTTTCCCATCCATTCAGGTCCAACCACCTTTGTCATTTTCGAACTCCGCTATGGAGGGGGCAACAAAGTGGGATCCTGGGTGCTCGAAAACCTCGGATGAGGTTTATAGGTTCTACGGCCAGGTCAAGCTTCTCGAAGATCGGCAGACTGCTACTATTTCCGTTGTTTCTTCTCTGCAATCAGAACTTGAGCAGGCTAGAAGCCGTATTCATGAACTTGAGATGGAGCGACAGTCATCAAAGAAACAATATGACCACTTCTTGAGGAACCTCAAAGAAGAAAAGGCCTCATGGAGGAGCAGAGAGCATGAGAAGGTCCGTGCAATAATTGATGATGTCAAGGATGAATTAAACAGAGAAAAGAAAAATCGTCAAAGAATGGAAATTGTTAATTCGAAGTTGGTCAATGAGCTAGCAAACACCAAAAGATCTGCCAAGCAGCTCATGCAAGAGTATGAGAAAGAAAGAAAAAACAGAGAGCTAATGGAGGAAGTCTGTGACGAACTTGCAAAGGAAATTGGAGAAGACAAGGCTGAAGTGGAAGTTTTGAAGAGAGAATCCATGAATATGCGTTCAGAAGTTGACGCGGAGAGGAAGATGTTGCAAATGGCTGAGGTCTGGCGTGAAGAAAGGGTCCAAATGAAATTGATTGATGCAAAACTAATACTCGAAAAAAAATATTCCCAGTTGAACAAACTGATAGCAGATTTGGATGCATTTCTAAGGTCAAGAACTGGAAACACGGATTCTGTGGAGACAAGAGAAGCTGAGCTGCTGCGAGAGGCAGCCAGCTCAGTTAATATTCATGATGTAAAATTCTCTTATGAACCTCCAAATTCAGAAGATATCTTCTCTGTTTTTGAAGATCTCCAACCTGGTGGAATGAATGAAAGGGAAATTGAGCAATGCCTGGATTTCAGCCCCGAGGTAAATGGGTTTAAGAGAAACTCTGTGGGGAGATATTCAAATGGGTTTATTGATCATCATGGGGAGATAGAAGAAGATGGAAGTGGTTGGGAAACTGTGAGTCATGTCGAGGATCAGGGCTCAAGTTATTCCCCTGAAGGAAGTGAACTGTCTGTTGACAGGAGCAGAAGAGATAGTAATGCATCAGTAAGTGTTACAGGATGGGAAGAAAATGCAGGTCAGGAAAGCCCAAATACTGAAACCAGCGAGATCTGCTCTGTATCAACAAAGCAGTCAAAGAAGAAAGCTTCATCCATATCCAGGCTTTGGAGATCAAACCCAAGTAACAGTGAAAAGTACAAGATAATCTCAGTTGAAGGGAGAAATGAAAGGCTTTCAAATGGAAGAATGCCTAATGGAGGGATTAATTCTCCAGATCGAAGATCAGGTGAAGGTGGGTTTAGCTCTCCAAGTTTGGTGAGCCTGCAGTGGAGCTCACCCGACTCAGGAAATCCTCAGACTAAAGGGATGAAAGGTTGCATAGAATGGAAAAGAGCCAATCACAGGAACAGTTTGAAGGCAAAGCTTTTAGAGGCGAGGCTCGAGAGCCAGAAATACCAATTGCGTCACGTGCTCAAACAGAAGATTTAGCTTAGGTGCAAAAAGTTCTGTAAATTAATGCAAAATTTCCATTTGGCCGAACTTGCTCGATCTGGAGAAGAAATGTAGAGTTGATCTCTCTGGCCTGCTCGTTGTAGACTTGTACCTGGTTCTGAAAATTTTCAGCTTCTTCGATTTCAACTCTACCCGGTAACGCAATAATCTTTTTCTTGTTAGAAATATGATGATCTTTAGCTTGAATAGTTCGGGTTATTTTCATCATGAATAATAGAAAGTTTTTTTCTTTTTCATTTTTGCTCGCGCTTGAAGCATATCATCAACCCCTAGTGGGAAGCAGTTTATGAGCAGGTCATTCAATCTGTATTGTATCATTTTACGCATAACTGATTTGGAAAAAAAAAAAGTAGTAGAAGAATTTGGAAAATGCTGTTTGAACCGAAGGTTTTGGGACAAAACCCAATAAGGCTAGAAGTGGATCTGAGCGTTAATCTATGTGGGACACACATCAATTGTATCCAAGGGCTGAAAGTTGGTGATGGTGGAACATAGGGTGAAGGTATTACTGGACAAAGGTGGCTCGAATTCCACATAAGGCTAGAAGTGGATCTGAGCGTTAATCTATGTGAGCGTCGCCAACGGGTCAGTTAACAAAATTGAACTCTGAACCCTGCGATATTGGGCCTGGCAAAAATCTCACCCCGTTCATCAACTCGGCCCAAGAAGAAGCCTTTCCCATTGAGTCCTTCCTCTTTCCAGTAATGCTATAGGAACCTAGATTTGCACCTCAAACAATACCTCAAATTATAAAATTGGTGTGGGGTCTAACTTCGGTCTCAAATTAGTCTAAAACTCGAATTTTATAATCTGAGGTATTGGTTGGGGTACAAATCCAGGTTCCACATTTTTATGGTGTGCTCTCATGGCAAACATTAAGAAAAAAATTTTAAAAAAAGAGGACCCAAAATAAAATAACCCTCACATCATCTCAATAAAGAGATATATGAGGGATTTGTTTCAAGACTTGCAATAAATATATTGTCATCCACAAAAAAGAAAAAAAAAAGGAAAAACATTTAGAGATAAAAAAAATGTGATATTTCCTTAAATAACATCTTAAATTCGACTTTTATTTTTTCTTTTTTAGAAATTCAATAAGAGTGTCTAATCACAATCAACATAATAGTATTTGGCTATTACGGATGATGATGACAATGACAACAAAGACAATGGCAAAATGATTTTTAACCATTATAATGATGTTTATATAAAATAGGAATTTTCTGTTGTTTTTTATAATCATTAATGGATATTTATCTTTTTCCTCAAAAAAAAATTATCACAAAATATAAATAGTAAAAGTAAACGATTCAAATTATGTCACTTACAGGAACTTCGGATTTGCACTCTAAACACTACCTCAGATTATAAAATTGGTGTGACGGTCTAATTTCGGTCTAAAATCAATCTAAAGTCGAATTTTATTATCTGGGGTATTATTTAAGAGTGCAAATCCAAGTTCCAATAGCATTTCACTCAAAAGATAGTACTGAAGAACTCGATGACCTTGTAAAAAAAATTAACCTACCACCTAAATCAATTTTCCCCAGCAAAATATAAGGTTACATGAAGTTTGGAAAAAAAAACCTGTCATAATTTATGATGGGATGCGAATAAATAAATAGACCCTTATCAACAACAAAAGGCGAGCAGAGTCTAGCTTTCGCATCGAACATAATTGAAAAAGTATGACAATCTCTTTCATGAATTATTAGAACCCAAATTTCATCCAATAGTGCATTTTCGGATACTAGTCTATATTAATTATCTTTTGCTTTTGGATTGGTAGCTAGGGTTAGACTATTAATTATGAAAACGAAAATGGTATTATTATCCTAATTCAAACTAATAATGCTTCGTGCCCAGCAGGCTGAAATTTACAATGAATGTGTAAATTCTTCATGTCCTTGCCAAAATTTTCACGTCTACAGTGATTTTCAGCTTGATCTGCTTGTACAGCTTGTTATATGTGAAGCTACCTCAATAGAAAGAGCTAGATGGGGACAAGCTGGAGCAGATGCCCCACTGGGCCCAACTTAAGGGGGGGCTCCTACATTAAATTGGGCTCACAAGGGGAAAGTGTTGTTGAAATTTTTTTTGGGGGACTATTGCACGCAATAGGCATGTGAGAAGCGCAGAGAAACCGCCAAGAATATCATCACCAACGAATGCAGGAAATGCATCCACCAACGGGCAAAGAGAAACTGTCAATAACAGCATACCTATATTTATTATTAGAGAACATGGGACAAACTTAACGGGAATATCACAGCCGATAAATTTTGATCTTAAGACCTCCCGTTACTAAAGATTTATGGGAGGTGCACAACCATTGAGCTAAAGGCCCATATAATTTTTTTTAGAAGGTATTAATTAAGGATGAATATTACAATATATCTTATTGCGACACTATTGCAAACATTTTTTTTAGAGTCTACTTGGAAATGATTCAAATGCTGATTTTCGGTGATGATGTTCTCCCCTCCATATGTAGATCATTATATTCGGGAATCAACTCATTTAAGGATTTCTAATACCTTCAAATCAGTCTATAAAAAATTAGTAAATATTAAACATTTTTTTAGATCGTTGATTTCCGATAAAGTTTTGATAGTGTTAAAACTTTAAGAATGACTGATTTCTGAACATGATGATCTACATGGTGAGTAGAACATCTTATCGAAAATCAATTGTTGAATCATCTCTATATGGACCCTACAAAAAGGATGTTGCAATATCCCTCATCTAAATTAATATATTAATTGTTTTAGAAAATTTATTTGGGAAGGGGGAGAGTTTAGATATTATTCTTATCCTTTTTAGTCCCATCCGTCAGTCTTTTAAAGTTTACAGCCAAATACTTTGGCCCGTGGGGCCAACATAAAATTTAATAATCAATATGATGCTCTTGGTTCTCACTATATATAGATCATCATCACCCAAAATCATTATATTCTAAAACTTATCGCTCCATCATACGCTGAATTGAGCCATATATTTTACTATTGATTAATGGGTCCGGTTAACGTATGCCCTAAGGGCACACCATTAAGCTATTTTAGAATGAATTTTTTTACAACTTAAAAGTCTTCAAATTAATTTATTTTTTGTACACGTAATATTATCATTATTTATAAGTTGTCCACAAAAAATCAGTTCAATTAGAGATCTCTAACCCTCCAAATAAATCACTTTAAATGTCGGTCGTTCATTCGCACTATTAAAGTCTAAATTAAGTGTTCGTGGTGCTAGAGGGTGCTAGAGGTCTTCGATTGAGCTAATTTTTTTTAAATATGATCTAAATAGTATAAATAACATACATATTAAAAAATTAGCCCATTTGAACAATCTTAAGAAACTAAAAAAAACACAAAATTTTAAAGCTTATCACGTGCCCTAAGGGCACATGTTAACAAAATCCTTGATTAATTTACAATCAATGGATGATGGATTAAGAAGTCTTAAAATGGATATGATAACATCTTCACCAAAAATTAGCTATTGGATTATCTCCATATAAACCCTGTGAGCCACTGCATGACTGTAAATTTAAAGGGATTGAAGTTTGTTTTTAGCTGAAAACACATTTGAAACTTGACTCAAAAGTTTGAGTTGAGTGAGACGAGGTAAAAGTAGTCGGACAAAAATATTAAGCTGAATTTGAGATTGAAGGTTTAGGGGATGATTGTTTTTTGCTACTAATTCATACGAATCATACTCTTTATTTTTTTTACCACTGACTAATGGTAATAAGAGGCAAACCTTTAATTTTGTGCCTCATACCCATTAAGTGGTAATGGGTTGGAGGCTAAAAAAACAATCACCCTCTTACTCAATGGATAATTCAGACATTTCAAATTCAAACTGCTTAAATTCGATTAACCTAGATTCAAATGTCCAAAACAAACAAACACCACCTATGTATCAATTGTAAAGTGGGGTAATTGCTCCCCATCAAAGCCTTCACATTCTGTAGAGTTCACATAGAGATGATTAATGAGTTAATTTTTGAAGAAGATGTTATACTCATTATGCATATCATTATATACGAAAATTAAATTATTTTCAAACTTCTAAACCTATAAAAAAAATTTATAAAAAATTAATGATAAAATAAAAAATAAAAAATAAAAATTTGAAGAGATTAGAAGTTTTGAATGGGAGGTAATTTTTAGATAGGATGAATCCAAATTCCAAAATAATAATAAAAGAGAAAAAGTTTGAATGCATGAAAGCTGTGACTGCTATATACCGACATAAATGATTCCAATTTCCAAACCAACTTTTTGGAAGACATGGACGTGTACCCGTACAAGAACCACAAGTAAGGTATCAACTAACCTCCAAAAAAGAACATCTCGATCTCTTTCTTTACAAGGGTCGTTTTTTTTTTGGATAGGCCCGGCCAGTGGTTAGGGAACATTTTCAGTGGAGCTTCTCTGTAATAAGTTTTTGCTTGGTTTCTATATATAACCGTAATTTCAACGGCAATAACGGTAATGGACTATTTATTTATGGCCATTATAAATAAACAAGGGAAAATGCTACAAGCACGTTGGATTTGCACATTTTCTAATACCTCTGATTATTTTATTCAAATTAAACTAAAATTAGACTCACGTTAGACCAAATTAGACTCAAATTAGACTTCGGGTATGATTTTGTGTGCAAATCCGGGGTGCCTATAGCATTACAGTTAGAATTCACATGCAAGCATACCCGGCCATACGATGTGATTACAAGGTTTTTGTAGCAGAGTTTATATGGGAGATGATCTCAGAGTTGATTTTTTGTTGATATAATGATTTTGTCATAATTTAGATCTATCTTCACAAAAAAATAATCCATTCTAAAACTCGTAACTTTATTAAAAGTTACGTGATTTGTAAACTACTCATTTTATCATGATGTGGAGAATATCTTTACACCATCTCATCATTTATATGTGGACTCTACAAAAATCTTATAATTAAACACATTGTATAAATAAGCTTGTATGCATAACCTAATTTTATAAACAAATATTCTCCTAACCAAGTTTGTCCCATAATAATAAGACATATTACCATTTAGTTCAGGAAAGAGTATGAATATTGCATACATTTCACAAAGGAGGTTGTGGGTTCAATATCTCAATTCTAGTTCTACATACTTAGAACAAGAGTAATCTAATTGTGGGTTCAATATCTCAATTCTAGTTCTACATACTTAGAACAAGAGTAATGCGAGTAATGCTAATTGAACGCAACTCCACAACAATGTCCCATCGAGGCTTACTCTATCGACATTGACTCCTTTATATGTAGATGGTTTGACTTTGATGCCAAATTTTAAGCACTCCACAAATTCACCTCGAAACTAATTATTGTTAAGGAGTGAAAAATCTAAATACTTGAACTAAGATCGTAGCCTCCTGTTTATGGCTAGATATGATTCCACCCACGGCCCACCTACTAGTATTTAGTGCAATAACACTTTGTTCATAAATAGTATTAATACATGTTACTCTAGTTTATTGGTTGCCCTTCCGCTACTCGAACCCTGGACGTGAGGATGGTTCTAATATCATAGAATATGTAACCATTAATAAATAATTAACAAAACTTAAAAATTCATGATATGTTTAACTATATAATATACAATTAAATATCAAATTAGTGGATTATCATTTCGAACTGATCTGATTGCTCATCAGATTTGGAATTCCATACCCAAACCCTAACCATCATTTTGAATACTTAAAATAGTGCTATCAGATCCGATCAACGTGTCGACCAATTGATTTACTCCATCTGCAGGCAAATTAGAAAAACAAAAAATAAATAAATTAAATGAACAATAAATAATGTGATTAATTTATGGTAAAATTCTAAAAAGTACTTGTCAACAAAATTTAATTAATAAAAAAAGAGTTCATTAAAAATGTATTTTTCTTAGTATCTATTTGAGTATTGATGCCATATAAATAACTATTTTTAGCAGGTTTATTACACAAGGGAAACCAACTTTGTACTGTAAATGGTTGTGATAAATGGTGGCCCCACCACGTACTAGTAAAAAAAATTAAAATTAGTTTGATAAGAAAATCCTGGCCGGATAAAAAAAATAACTGTGGTGATTGGTTTCAATATCTGCGAGGGGAGCACTTGAATAGAGTTGGAGAATCCAATCAGGACAAATACTTAGAACCACACATTCTAGATTTTATTGTATCTTAGAAGCGATTTGCTTAAAATTTGTTAGCAATTCAATACTAGTGGAAGCGAATATCACTTTATGGAAAGCAATTTATAGTGTGTTTAGATGCAGAATTAATGTTTCATTGGAAAATATGAGTCCTTGGAAATATGAATCCCTAGAAACATGAATCTTTTGGTTTGTTTGACAACCATATAAGAATCCATGGATTCATGAATCCTTGGAAGCTTGAATCCTTTGGTTTGTTTGGTTACCATTTAAAATCCAAAGAAAATCTCTATTTTATTGTTTTAATTTTGTGGGGTGTAATCTACATTGAGTTGGGTGCATACATAGTGAATCCTTAGTTTAGAATTTCAGCAAATTTTAAGGGGGGAAGTGGGACTCCAAAACAGGGATTTGCTGGAAAACATGTTTCCCTGGGAAACAAGTTTCCAGGGATTCTTGGCAGCCAAACAAACCAGGGAAACATGAATCCCTGGTCCCCATTGAATCCCTACCTTGGAATCCCCCATCCAAACAAACCATTACTTTTTCTTATGAACAAGTTAATCAGATAATTATTTGTACTAACATATTTTACAAGAAAAACAAAAAACAATATCAGTATGAGTTTAATATTAAGCAGATTTTGTTAATTTTTGGTAAGATGCTTATTTTTTTCAAAAAAAAAAAATCATATTAATATTAGTATGTGTTCAATTAGGGATTCACACCCAATTGGTGGGTTCAGGGGGTGGGATCTCAGGCCTATCTTGCCCTCTATGCCCGGGTCAGGACAGAACACCAGATTAAAAAAAGTTCAATCCAATAAGAAAAGAAGCATAGAAAAAGAATAAAATTTTTGGGATCCAGTACAGTCACTCGCATATAAACTAAACTATATATACGTTTATCATAGTACTAGCAGTAGAATCATTTAATTATACTCGAGTTTAAAAGTTTACGATCCTCTGCTGGCAGTTGATCGAGATTCATTCTGATTCCAAAACAACTCAACAGTATCTTTACCTTTACCTTATTGGTTTTGTAGTTTGTATTTTTGTAATCATCGCCATGGCCCATTGGCCACTAGAATGGGGATACCACTGAATCACAAACTCCTCATAATGTGTGGTGTAAAGACAACTGTTGATGCGGGTGGTTCAAAAATCGTAGTAATCAAAATGTGGAGCAAGAACAAAAACATCAGATAGCACACTTTAAATATATCCCAAGTTTCGAACAACCTCATAAGCGAAATCATAGAGAGGGAGTAAGGTTTCAAAACAAGAAGGTCGTTTAATTAGAACGGTTCTGGTTACTAAGGTTCAGGTCTCTACGTGTTCTAGTTACTAAGGTTCAGGTCTCTACGTCCATTTTGGAGAAGAAGGATCCGATATTCACACCCAAATAAGATTTATAGTTGATTTTTAAAAAAACTATAGGATTAATTTAAAGTTCTTAACAACTTAACCCAAATGAAATTCAGATACAAATCGAATTAATAAATTAAATCGGCTCTAAAAAATGGGATAGAATCAGATCGAGAGGTAAAAAAATCTTCCACTCAAATAATTGAAGAAGAGTTTGTTTGTGAGATTCGATCTCATAACTTCCACACATAAATCATGCTTCCAAGAATCACATGGTGTTATGTGAATTATTTGCTTATTACCCCGTCATATTCTTAGACTTCGCTCACGCCCATCTATGGATTCGGCTCGAAAAAGATCAATAGGTTCATGTTTTTGTGAGGGTTATGAACTAGGTTATCTATTCGTCATATAAGTCATTTTCTCTGAAAATCGGCTCTTGTTACATTATTTTTTTTCGTAGACTTCGTCGTTTTATGAATAGGACGGTACGAATGTCATTAACTTTTTTAGTCTTACTAATTTGCCCTCATACTTCATAAATATTTTCAATCTTAGCTAAAAAAATTAACAATCCTAATTTCAGTTTTATCAAATGTTAACTTATTTTTTTTCTTTCTCTTTTCTGTTTTAGGCAACAGGATTATTATCAAACAAGCTCTATAAACGACCTAGATTTAAAAAATCTTTGTATGATTGACTGATAAAAAGACAACGGAGTTCAAGACCCTAGAAGGGCCCACACTCCCGAACTGGACCCACCTGGTCAAGCCGTGATAAGAGCACGCCGTGGCCAGTACAATAAGTTCATAACTGCTAGACATTACAGGTAGTAATTTAGTAACCACATCAAAAAGCAACTGCCACAAGATCCATAACCAAAAACAATGAAGATAAGGTCCTTCAGATTATCAATCAACAGTAATTTCTCTTCAATACTACACTTTGGTGGTGGCACCCACGGGCCCACCCACCATTATCACTCCTTGATTTAATCTTAGACCGTTTTTTTTTTGAAAGACCGGAATATTGTATTTACAAGCAAGATCATAAGAGATAAGAACCTTCGATAACAAGCATGATTTGCCCACTCGGTCCAGTAGGACCTGAATTGGATTGGATTGGAATCAGTCTATACCGAGTGAGTTGGGTCGTATTTTGGTTTGGTTCGGTTTGACTCGCCCTTAACTCAGCCTTGCCTCGACTGACTCTACCGATTTAACTCATTTATATTCTTTGTTTTTTAAATTATTTTCTCCACAAGACTCGTCCTTTAGTGTTGAGTTGACAAACCATGCCAACAAGGACAAATACATTAAGAGTATCAAAAAATCAATCACAATAAGAGTACACAAATGCTTCTTTTTCATGCAGAGTCCACAAATAAATCGAACATTATGAATGATCTCAAAAAATTACAATCAACGAAAGGAAAATAATCACTGCCAAATAAAAAGAAGTTGGCCATGAACAAGCAAAAAAAAAATCACACCCATAGGAAGAGAAAAATAATTGCAGAGGGCAACCCTACACTATTAACCCTATCTTTAGGATTATATTATGGATAAAATCATATTGTGATAACTGTTACTACTGTTCTTTGGATGCTTCAAATACATCAAAACTGTAGTGATCAGTGTCTCAATCAATGACTTTATTTCTACAAGGACCGTCAGTTCTTTGCCACGTGTCATCAGATAATGGCCAGGAAGGTGGGACCAGACGTCTTGGATGTATTACACGCGTGGTGGCCCTTATTGCTATTGGTTAGGTGAGATAAATTGGGCAAGTACTCACGTGGAGAGTGGGACCCACACACTTGGCTTCATTTTGACAGGTCGAGAATAAGAGTTTTGGTGGGCCACCACTATAGTGTATAGTGAAAATCTGACGTGTGAAATTCTCAATTCTGCAGTGAAATGTAGACGAAATGAAATTTAAATGAAATAAAAATGGGAAGGGAATTTTGTCATTTGTGATGACTATAAATACATACGTGGGTTTTAGTGTTCAAGGCTATGTTTTAGAGAAAGAAAGAAAATTGTATATAATAGATTGTAGTCAGATTTCCGACGTGGTCATCGGAGAAAATCCATTTTTTTTTCTCTTTTTCCGATGGCCGGGTTCTGACGCACGATTGTACTGTAGTAGTAGGTAATTGAGTGGATCGAGCAATGGCAAAGGGTCGTAAAATTGGGTCGGGTCGAAATGAACGTTTGCTTGGGAGTTTTGGTTACAATCAAGGCCAGGGTGGGACGGGTATAGACGGATCCGAACTTGGTGAAGAAGATGTATGGTCCATGGTTGATGGGGATCATGATCACATGGTGCACGGAGCAACTAGTGAATGGCCCTCAATTAATGGTGGCCGTCAGATTGGAAGTCGACAGTGGATTTCTAGAGATGGACGTCAGGTGGCAGCAGGTGGTTTATCATTGGCTCTGAAGGATTCATCAGGTAATAGTAATAGGAGTCAATCTACTGCTACCTCGAGAATGGTGCATCAAGTCCAGGCTGCTCAAGAAAATATGGGGACCCGTATGGCTGCGTCAGCACCGGTGAACGTACCCGACTGGCAAAAGATCCTAAGAGTTGACTCGGTTGAATCGTTTCATGACTCAGATGATGGGTTGGATGAACACGATTTGGACAAAATTCCGCCACACGAGTATTTGGCACGTGGGTATGCTCGCAGCCGTAAAATGAATGTCACGTCGGTTTTTGAAGGGGTGGGTCGGACCCTTAAGGGCCGGGATATGAGCCGAGTTCGTGATGCGGTCTGGAGTCAGACCGGGTTTGATGGTTAACTCTCACTCTGTAGGATGTATGAATCTTGTGTCCCAAAAACCCGACCCTATTATTATTTCGGTAGTGCTAGGGCTACCGAAATCCCTACCGAATTTGCTACAGCAGGCACATTTCACGGTGAGATTCATAACACTTTAGGATGGGATGCGAAATACGAGGAGATGCAAATCACTTTGACCGTTGGATGCTTGAGTGGTAGCAAATTCTGTAGGAATTTGCTGTAACTCAAGCATTACCGTTATTATTTTCTCCAAATTTTTTTTCTTAGGCTATGATTCGGCCGAGTGAACTCGCTCTAAACGAGTCACTCACTCTCTTTCTCTCTCTACAACCGTTGAGCCTAAACAAATCGGAATACTCTCTCTCTCTATCCCTATGTAATTTTGGTTGATTTGGATAGCTTGGGGTTAACGGATCTTCTTGATATAAAAATGGAATCCTATTATTTATTTCTGGTTTTGATACTGAAATGTTTTGTTGTCAACTGATCTATTTGATGCTTAAAAAAAAAAAAAATTATAAAATTGGAACCTATTATAAGTTCCTGGTTTTGATACTAAAATATGTGGAATCGTTTTATGGCCCGCAAATAGACCGATATCATACAAATGATGAGATTCCGGATAAGTTTCAATTCTAAAACTGGATAATCAATTCTAGTTCCGGTTAGCATCAAATAATCTGATATCCAGTAACACTCCCAGTGGTTTGTTATCCCTCCATTTTAAGGGGAGGTGGAGGTCTTGGTTTCAAATCCTATTCCGGAGATTAATAAGGCTCCTCCTATGTAATCCTACATGTTACTTGTAGGAGCGCTTCTAAATTCTTCGAGGATTTCTCACTCATTAAATTTATCCGCTAACCAATTATCAATTAAATTCAGGAAAAAAAGAAGAAGAAGAAGAAGTAAGGGGTCCCATCACATTCTTTTTATATTTTATTAGTTTCACATTCTATGGGTAAATTTAGTGGATGAGAATCAAAGATGAATTTAAAATTTTCGTACTTGTACTGTATGTACACCTTTTTATGTTATTGTGATGGAATCAGTCATGTGGTGTTAAAAGTTAGTAATTAACAAGGACATCCATCTTCGTATATAGTTTTCGAGGAGGGATGTTTTACCTAAATAAAGAAGATTCAAGCGCTAATCTTGTACTCATCATATATATATTTCTCTTCACTAGAGGCTTTTGTTCTAGAACCTAGCTATGATTAATTAGGTATAAATTGAGCAATAATTGTGAGTTAAGAGGGTGAGGTCCACACTCACCTATTTTTTCTTTTTATAAGAAAGGGACTTGTTGGGGTCTTTTGGCTCAAAGGGTTTGGGAACCACCGGTATCCCAATTTTTTATTTTCTTATTATAGAAAAATGGATATTCAGAAGTGTGGGTCCCACATCATCATCGCTACCCAAATTTTCTAATAAATTTGCAATTATTTACTGGTAAAAACATAACATCGGGGTCTACACTACAGTCTACACTTAACACTCCGCATAGGTGTTAACATCGGGGTTTTGGGCTGCGGATTGTTTGGATGGAAATGCTGAGTTGATTCTGTTAATTTGGGTCCTGATAAAAAACCATGCAAAAGGAGTCACACCTAAGGGATAAGAGCGTACAACAGGAGGGGGAACGAAAGCAAAAACAAGAATATTGGGATGGCCAATTAAAAAATATCTCAAGTTGAAAAATGCTTTCCGAGTAGGAGCACCAAAATATGATTTGGAGTGAAAACACGAGATTTCGAAGCGAAAACATCACCTATATACCACGATTCTGGCCGCTAAGGGTCACACCTCTACCATCTCTACTAACAACATTAACATACCATAAGATGTGTAGCTCACATGTTCATACTTTGTCAGCTATCACATGGTTCCAAAAAAAATCCAATCCTTTTTTAGACTGCGATTATACATTTAGACTGCAAGAGAAATTTGGTGCTCAGTTCAGGGGTTTAATCTCAGCTACACACTGAAATAAAGTGCATTCTATGCATGTATTTCCAATACATAATGCTACATGTACAAAATGTTTAAGAAAACGTATGACAAATAAATCAGGTTCAATGGTAAAATACAAGAGTAATATTTTTTTTATCTTGCTACCTCATTTGTTTGTCAACCTTTAGTTAAACTTTTTGTACAAGTAATATTTTATATTTTTTATTAGGAGGAACAACGGTTTAGTCTTATTTAAAGGGTAATATGATGGTTCAGTCCCGGCTAAAAGTCTTATGACATTTTAATCAAAAAAGGTAAAAAACCACACATGTGCATTTTGCTAGACAATAATACCCGAACAATAAATACACAAACAATAAGCACAACTAACTTCTTCATTTTGTTTTTAAAATAAAAAATTACATAACTTTTAAAATATAAATCAATTTTTCATAAAAAATATATTTTTGAAAATTTTACATTGAGATCTTTAAAATGAGACCAGCCAACAATATTTTTTTCTTAAAAAAAAAATTATTATACGAAATATGCAAATTCAAATTTGCATTTGCAAAATCTAATTTGCGAAATCAAATTTGCATTGTAAAATCCCATTTTCACGTGTACTACAGTTCTACCGTGTCTACACTACTCTAGTTGAACACGTCTAGCACAACTCCATACTCCTAAAAACTAGCCAACAAAATAGAAGTGGGCCCACTACCAACAACCCACATACAATCAACTTGAGGAACAATTTCCTCTTAACAAACACTGAACCAATTACTCCTAAAAAATAGGACACCATTTATTAAAGAAAAAAACACACAAGTGGCTGACATTCAACAAAAGAAACTAGCAACTAATAAAAAAATAAGAAAAAGAGAGAAAAAGAAAAAATCATATCAAACTTACAAAGAACTAAATGTGTTCAATAAAGGCAACTGTTGACATACAGTAAAAAAAAAATGTGACCACATAAAATAACAAAACATGTAGTAAAAAAGGTAGTAAGTTTCGCATTTTCCGAGTTCAAATTGCAAATTGCAATTGCAAAATTAAATTTTCAATTGCAAATTTGGATTTGCATGTCTTTTGATAACAAGTATTATTGGCTAGTCTAGTTTTGAAGATCTCGTCGAAATCTTACCAAAAATATAAATTTTATGAAAATCTGATTTTTGATTTAAAAGATATAACATTTTAAAGATTTAAAACAAAAAATAACAAATTTTCTCTCGTTTTAACCGTCCACCTTTAAAAATTAAGAAAGAAGGTTAAAATTTGTAATACATGTAAGTAAAAAATGCATATGGGTTTGAAAAAAAAAATTTAAAAGTTGTTATTTGTTAAAAAATGACTAAGCAGTCAATAAACAATTATAAAAGATATTTTAGACAAATTAAAGATAGTTGTGACAAAACAGTAATACTTCATGTGAATTTGGAGTAATAGGCCGAAATCTCTTTTTTATTAAGCATCTCCGAACACATGGCAGATGACATTGTATGTTCTAATTAGCTGCCACATCATGTGATTAGCTAATATGGTCGAGAAAGGTGATACATTTTACATTTCTCGTACCACTCCAATTTTTCGCCCATTTTTACCCTGTTTTAAGCACAAAAAACATAGGAAAGTTCTTCATAAAAAAAATTAAAAAATAGGACAGTTCAAACCTTTATCGAGACCCATGTTTACAAGTTTTTCTTGTATGAAAAAAAAAACATTTTTCAATGAGAAAACATGATATTTTTACTTGCAGGTAATTGAAGGAATTTTTTTTTTCCGGCTAAAAACTGCAAAACCCTAACTCAACGATGAACTTAACGTTTCAGGTAACTACCGATCTAATTAACAAGATCTAGCTAACAATTCAAGAAGCCCACAGCTGCCTAGGTTAAACATAAGTTCAAGCAGCAAGATTATAAACAAATCATCAACAAACTTGTAAGTTTTCTTTTTTATTGAGTGCAATTCTACAAGATGGAGTAAATATCTCCATTAGCATTATACAAGAGTTCCAGATTTAAATAAAGACCAGTACTACAAATCAAGTACAGATATGAAGGAACTCACCAAGAGAAAAAATGGGTTCTCTCAGTTTTCTTTCTTTTGCTTTTCCACTGTTTCTTTTTTTCATCTATATTCCTGAAAGTTGACATGGCCAGTTGCCTGCGCATGCTCCACAGCTTCCTGAATATTTTTTGATAATATTTTGGAACAAATCAGTCATCAAGTTCCAAATTGGCAAGCGAAAATAGTGGGGAAGAAAGAGAGCTAAAAAAAAAAAAAAGTAGTAAAAATGATGTTACTGGCTAACTACCTTCTGGCCCATGACACCAATTTGACATACCCCACAACGCAAGGTGAAGTTCGCGGTATCTGTATAACTCCTTTTCCTGATGTATTGTAACAAAGTAAGGTTAAATCAAGATTGTTACTAAGTTAATTTTGGGTGATAAATATAGATAGAATACTAGTAGACTGAGAAAAGGCATATTAATATTCAAACAATAAAAAACCAATGAATATGACATATATTGTCATGATAGCTTATTTGGAGTGATTTTGTTGTAAAAAAAAAAAAAAAAACTGGGTAACACCAGGAGAATCGCCCAGAGGTGCAGGAATAGATCGACATCTAAGGATCCAGAAAGTCTACTTAGATTCTAGGTAACAGACATGGACAATATCTTTCTTCCTCGGATTAACAATCAAAACATAATAAAAGTATCATTTTTATAATCAAAGACCATGGGTCCTATAAATAATCTAACAACATATATACAACAGAGGCATGCATGGTGTCAACTGTCGACAATGTCACTTCATTACATTTGTTTGAGACATCTCTTCCCATTACACATCTATTATACAATTCAGGACGGGGGGTAGAGTTGTCCTTTCTAAAAATTGTGCTGCTTCATAAGCCCCCTTGCCCTCCCCTCTCTCTCCCTGCCCTCTCTACCTCTCTCTCGATCTCAGGCTCCCCCTCTCTGCCCCTGCCCTCTCTCTCTCTCTCCGGAGGTTTTGAGCCGTGCCGGAGGCACGGCGATATACCTCGTACTAGTACATGAGAGGCGTGGATCTGCACATGCTCGTCATATTAGGAATTCTAGTATACGGAAGTGTTGATTATGACATAGATAGTAAATTTTCTTGTGTTGTGTTTTTGAAAACGAGAGCAAATGTAGTATGAAGTGGGAGTAAGAGGGAGTTATTTTTCATATTTAGTATGAGAATTATATGACATAAAGTAATAGTATTTAATGCTAGAGTTGGGTTATTTAATATTCAAGTTTGTCAATGACAAATATACCCTTCATTAAAAAAATAATTTGCAAATTTCATAGTAATATCTATATAATATGCTTACAAGAAAACTCATAAGGGTAGTTTCAAAAGTTTGGCAAAAATGGCGTCACCAAAAACTTTAAAATTTTAGCACCATAACAATATAGGCATGTATAGTAAGGAAAACCGTTTCCAAGAAGAGTGAAACTTTACCTTTGTGTATCCTTAACAAGATTGAGAGCAAGCCCCTCAACTGGCCCAATGGTCCTATCCTCTTGTACAACAAATATTGTCTGGTCAAACTCCTCCGGGGCTCCTTCAAATGGAGATACCTGTTGATAAAAAGAAATGGCAAACAAGATCAAGTATGAGTATAGACAAGACAGGATATGCTTTTTCAAAGCATTTAGGAAATAGAAAAAGAAGAGAAACACCCAAGCCAGACAGACATAGCAAACATCTAGGGTAGTGTGGAACCACCATGAGATGAGTCCCACCATGGAGACCACCTAGGTAATGATCAAAATCATCCAATCAAACGAATTTTTAATGGGTTGCCCATATTTTTCCTCTAGTCATCCAATGGCAGATGATCGGATGGTTAAGAACTGGGTCACATCCACTGGATGGTAGATCACGTCTCTATTTGCAATTTTCATCCTTCAGTTCAGACATGTAGGAAAATGCAAGTTTAATCATGAAACCCAATACCGCTAATGCATCATAATGCAGCCCATCATAAATAAGCATGACTCTTTCTGGGTAATTCATAGCCTGCAGAAAGTTTCAATAGGTAACAGAAAGATAATCAGTAGTGCTTAACTGCTTAAAGTACCTAACAGGAATTAGATATATAGTCTGGAGAACAATAATATTAATAAGAAGAAGAAGAAGAAGAAGAAGAAGAAGAAGAATACCACTTACCTGACCGTACAAATCACATCTTGAGGTCTGGATATCATATGCCGCGATTTCCCGTCCATAATAACCAGCTAATATTGAAAGCTCAATGGCACCTTCAATTCCACAGAAGAAAGAAACACACATAATGAGAACATATGCTCTACAGAATCACTACTCAATATATCTTCTATATAACTTCGGATTACCTTGAGAAACTTCTAAAAACAGGTCTTGGACACTCAATTCATTATATCAGGGGAAGGCCAAAAAAAGGCCGTCCAAAATGCAGCAATTTAAAACCTCTAAGAGATTTAGCGCCCATACAATGCCATAAGAATTTTCTTCAGTTGATTTTTGCCAACTAATATCTGAGTCATAAATATCTCTCTGTAATGGAAGTTCTTTATTCCAGTAAAGATGGAAAACAATTTACTTGTAGCATTCAATTTTTTTATCTGACAAAATAAAAAATGCAACTAACAGTTTTGGTCATTTCAGCTTATTTCACATAAAAGTTCTCATACTTCTAGCTTGGATACCACATAGTTCATCACGTTTAACAAGCTCACAAGAACTTACTAAATTATAAATAGAAATTCTCCTAACCATACCCTTAGAAAATAATAACGACACCTACCCAAAGTGCAAATACTGGATGATAGGTTTCTCCAGTTACAGTGGCTTATGGATCTTGTTCAAGATCTGCAAGTGTTGTTATTTCTGGGCCCTCTTTATACTGTACCTCTAGTTTTTCTATAGTGGCATTTCTTTTCTCTTTCCAATTTTTTTTGTTTTTGAAGAGACCTGTGTTTTCATAAGGTTTAGGTATGCTTATGGGTATTTCACCAGTAACAATACTTTTTTATTTTAGTCTCCTGTGATTTATATAGACAATTGAATCAGTAATGACAATTCAAGTGTCGCAACACGCAAGCAAGATCCATACCACTAGACAAGTAACAGAAAAGTTAGTAATATCTTGAACCCCTAGTTAAAACAGAATAATCATCACCTCCCCATTTCTCTGAGTCCAAAATCCAAGCACAGTATTCTTCATTTGGTTTACCAAGAAATGCTTCAGAGTATTTTGCAGGATCACTGGCCACTTTTTCAGCTATAACCTGAACATAGTAATTTGCTTATATCCTTGAAATAATAAAAAAGGAAAGAGATGAACATTTAAACATGGAGTTTAAATTCTTGATTCATTTAGCATTTAAATACACTTTATAAATGACATACTAGTTGACCTATTCAGATTTCTGTAATCATCCACTGACTACCTATTATAAATTTAGGAGAATCAGATAATTAAAGTTACCAATACAGAGTTGATAGATCACATTGACAGGACAACAGAATTAGGTTGATTTTGACCTTGAAATCCTTCATGGAACCACCATATGATCGATCAACGTACATGGCAAAGTCACGGTTATAAGTTTATGACATATATAGGTCTTAGTAGAGGCTGTAATACTGAGACTACAGATTGAATGCTAAAGTGAAGTATTCCAAGATTAATAATTATATACATATACGAGTACAGCGTGTAAGATTTAGAATCTATTTCAGGCAAGTCGGACTCACCTGAACCTATAAAACATGGAAAGTCAACATTTAATGGGTCTCCTAAATACTGTGACAAATTGACAACATGCTTTTACTCTAAAAATACCCAATTTCCTTTTAACAAAACCTATGGAAAATTGATTGGGACATAGAAATAGAAAAAACAAAACAAGAAACACAACAAAAGAGTAAGTCCTATGAGAGAATGAAACATCAACACACCTAACTTATTCTTCAAATTTCAACATTACAGCCGGACACACAAGAAACTACCAAATAGTCCCCCATGCACATTCTATAATTGATGAGCTATACAGTCTTTGAGCAACTAAAAATGGAAAGTGCTTTTTTCTATTGGTAACTCAAAGTAGAAAGTTATCCACTAAAACTAGTTGAGAGGAAAATGTTGATAAGAACAGAATAAGCTTTGAGTTCAATTTTGCTGCAGAAAAATTTGGTGCTTAGCTGAGGGATTCATCCCAGTCACACAAGTTAGCACACCTGTGCATACAAGCATTAAATAAACTTAAGTACTTGGCTGGATTGAATCCCTCATCTACCCACCAAATCTTTCTTGTAGCATAATTGGACTCATAAGCTTTTGCTTTGAGTACGAAATCATTTTCCAACCCATGCTTACATAAAAAGGAAAATGTAACAGTGAAATCTTGAAAGCTGCCTCCAAAACCATATTGGCCAATTCTACGTTCCATCACTCCATCTAAATTTAGCTTAAATGTTCAAAAGAGGATGGGAATCAAACCATTAGAGGCAATCAAAAGACTACAAATGATACAAATAAAATCATCAGCACCACAGTATTTTTCATAGTTCTATTTATCACTTCGATATAAATTGTAAGTTCTAGTAGGCAAGTTTGTTTCAGGCAGACTGAAACTGTTATAGAAGTAGATAACGTCAATCAAGAAACAGCTGCAAACTTTCTCTATAAAGAGGTTTGAGGAAGTTCGTCTCAAGTACATTACTAGGATATGTCTAGGTGAAACAAGATGAAACAAGATGTTCAATATGGTTCACATCCTTTAATAATTATATAACTAAATAAAGCACATAAAAACAACATTAATATTTCTACAGAATTCAATATTTTTACAAAGAATAACATGAGTGAAAAAATATAAATATTATAAATTATATTATAAGAAAACAGGATACAGATACGGATGCATTTATGGATAAGAGAAGAGACATGGAAAAGTACAAAACTAACTAGACATTTCCTGAAACCTTGGGCATGAAACATACATCTAGCTTGCTGATATTGCACTCTTAAGTTTAGTTCTATATTTTTCGTCATCAAAGTATGAACATGGAGGAAGGATGACTTTTAATATGCATGTAGGTATTGAAGCTTATGGATTTAAGAGTATAACCTCTCTTAATTTTGGAGCTTTATGTTTATCATGATCCATAACATATCTGTAACCATGGAAATATAGAAAGGTTAAAAACAATTTTACCAAATTCAATCAAGCAGACTTTCATGGAAAAACCTGTAATTCCTCACCCGACCGCATTGAAGAGGCAACTATTGTCCGAGGGAATGACCCTTCTGACAACAATACCTTCCATGCTATTATCTAACAGAAACCTGAAAATATAGTAAGAACAACTAAATTATTTGGCCCCAAAAAAGATCATTTAGATGCGAAGAAAAGTCCAATACTCCAACTGAATACAGTAATTAAGTCTACATCAACAAATTGAACAGCCTCAAGTGATTTCTGTATCCAAACAGAATGAACCAAATTTGAAACCCACCTCAAAATTAATCACAGAAAATCAAAAGTTTCAACTTTCAATAAAAGAGGAAACTCAAACCCTGATAAGGTCTGAACTTAAATTATTTGTTCCCAAATGAGTTCATTCAGATGAAAAAGAGAAGCCCAATGTTCCAACTAAATACATTAATTAAGTTTTACATCAACAAACTTAACGCCTAAAGAATTCTGAATTGAAAAAAGAAAAGAAATTTAATGATAATAATCTGAAGCAAACAAGATACCCACCTCAAGAGAGGGAATAAAGAAGGCAAAGTTCATTACAGAAGAACGAAAAATTCAACTTCCAATAAAAGAGGAAACTCAAACCCCAACTCCATGATTATATTTTCATGAACAAAGTAAAGGGTGCAAAAATGGAAATCCACCTCAAAGAATCAAACTTTCAGAAAAAAAAAAAAAAAAAAGAATCAAATTTTTTCTAAAACTAAAATAAAATAACATATTCAAAACAAAACCCACTACATCAAAATTCAATTATTTAATCTCCTTAAGAATCTCAAATTCAACCAAAAACACACGAAGAATGAATCAGACCCAGATCTAAAAACAGAATTCAAATTAAAGAAATATATTGAAAAGCAACTTTAGAAAGATTTATAATGAATTACCAATTTACCACAACTAGGTCTGGCAAATAGAAGATCCTGAGAGAGAGAGAGATAAGAATGAAAGAGATGGGAGTTCTTTGTCTGTGTTTTCTTTCTCTTAAAGGTAGCAGAAACTTGGCATCACTTCTTTGACACATCCATAATCTGGCATAATTTTTAAAGCTAACGCTTATCACGTGCTTGCGTGATATACCCCAGGGCTCACAAAATTAAAAGGTCGTTCTTTCCATATTGAAAGATTCAAAAAACTCAGATAAGGAGTCTGATTTTTTTAGGCTCTTCGGCCCAACATTTTACAAGACTGACCTAATGGTATGTGCTATGAGTTTTACACAACCAACAAGTTATTTTGTATCTTCTCAATCAGCAGTTATTGGGTTGAATTATTAAAATGTTGGGCGGAAATATCAGTTCCTACATCTGCCATATATGTGCTAATAGTGCTTAAACGAGCTCTAAGTTTTATGGTCGCGAGGGGTCATAGCTAAGTAACCAGAGCACGGGTCGGAGTGAAAACAAAAGTGGGAACGGGAGCGTCGGAGCGGCCGATTAAAAAATGTGCTTAGTTCTAAAATATCTTTGGAGTGGGAGCTTCGGAGCGTAGTTCAGAGCGGAAGTGTGAAGTTCTGGAGCGGGAGTGTCACCCCTATACTAAAGTTTCGGTTACTAAGGGTCATAGATATGCGTTACATGTGTTCTTTACATGAACTTATTCCGAAGAAGAAATCATTTTTTTGTTATCGGTAAAAAGGACTGAGAAAGAAGTATTAATGACATGAAAAACTTCCTGCATTTTCTTACTGCCTTGTCATCCTACGGTTCTCAAATAATCTCATACCTCTCTTGATTTGCGTCATTTTTAAATTGACGCAAATACCCTCCTAAATAGCCTTTGCAGTAAAGTTTGCAATACTCTTTGCAGTAAGTGTAGCATCACCGGAATGACATTAATGTGTGCGATGAACAAAGTGGTATTGGAATTCACCATCACATTCAAACACAATCATAAAAATATTTGTGGATTTCAAGCTACCTCATTAGGCACATAAATTAGGTGCGTTTTATGGAGTAGGGCTACCATGGGAACCGGGTTGCATCCAACCCCATTTAGTAGGGCTATCAGATGAGTTCAAATGACTTTTGAGTTTCCTTTGAAAAGATCATCACACGAAACTCTGTCATTCAATGGCGTGCACAATGGGGCTGCATGCCATCCCGGTCTCATAGTAAATTTACCCCATTTTAGGGGGCAGAAAAGCATTTTACTTTTCTTAATTTTTACAATTAATTATCCTCTTTCATTAATAAAACTTCAAATTCTATTGAATAGAATTCAAAAAATTTAGTCTTACTAACATTAAAAAAGAAAAAAAAAATAATTTTCATAATAAGATATATAAAACCGAAAAAAGTTTGAGGGCTTTCAAATTATATCGAAGTTTAATCATCATCCAACTAAAACAAGCTCCATCAAAATATTTTAAGATGTCTATATTTAGATCCTCCGACCAAAACCACGATTAAACAGAGATGAAACCAAACTCTAAACTGCAGCTAGCTGTTGAGGTCCATCACTTCATCTCTTGGATGAACTCCCATTATAACAATTCACTGAAACTATTGACGGTTCAATCGGGCAGCAGAAAAGAGAGCTAGAGTGCTGCAATGCACTCAATTTCGACCTTGGCATCCATTGGTAAAGCTGCAACCTGGTACGTCGAACGAGCTGGTGCTGGAGCTGGAAAATCTGCAACATTGAATAACTCAAGCAGGTTTATGTACGTCCCAAGTTATATGAGTTCAACTACACTTGGTCTGATTAGGGGTGTTAACAGTTTGGTTCTCTAACATTTAATACTTTGATGCAAAACAATGTTAAAAATTACAGAGAAATTGAAGGAAAGAATCAAAGTGATTACGGTTCATATCAGTTGGGTACCAGTTCTATCGGATATCGAAGTACCCAGAATCAGAACCAGTTACAATACCAACAGTTCCTGTTACAGTTACAATTGCAACTTTGAGCAACTAAGGCAAATGGTCTCCTGCTTTCTTGATTGCAGTTCCGACAATGCAAGATGTCTGAATTCTGTGATAAATGCAGTCCATTTTTTGGATTTTTCTGTCAGTAAAACTCAAACAAAGTGACTCGTGGTAACCAGTACATAAAAAACTGCACATGTTCTTCCTGCCCTTCGATTCTGATAGGGGTATTTATCATCTACACATATTAAAAGCATAAAGTTTGACTTCAGTAAACTCACATTTAGCGTAGATATCATTCACTTTCTTGAAGTCCTTCAAGTCAGCCAACCTGTAAGAGAAACGGATATAAGAAATCCCCAGTTTTTCTCTCCTCAAGCATTAAAGAATAAAAAATACAGAGTAGAAAACACAAGTTCTTACATAATTGTCGTCTTAACAACTGAAGAATAGCTTGCGCCACTAGCTTTCAGTATTTCCCCCATATTCTTGAGAACCTACAGATTTTCCATACCCTTCAATTTGTTAGTGTATCTGTTTGCAGCTTGAGAGACATCAGTATCAAGCCTCAAGAGGAGGGATAGGACATAAACTTTTTTTGTTCTTTTACTGGCGAGGGCACACAGGTATTATTGGCAAGATCAGGACAATACAGGTATTAGTATTACTAGGACTCAAAGTCCTATACTCCTATTTGAAATCTATTTTTCTTCTTCTGTTATATTTTTTTGGACATCTTTCCGTTCTTGTATCATTCCTTTAATCCCTTTGTTTGTTTTTAGCATTATTGGATCATTCTTTTGTTTTTTCAAGATAAAAAAAATAAAATAAAATAAATATCATGAATCACCAACAAACCCAATATTCAGAGCATGTTACTTGCAATTTTTATGACTGTGCAACCTATCAAACTGGAGTTTTAAAGATGTTACGGCACATAAGATTCTGATAATCAGAGCAAAAGAGTTTACTAGTATGTGACTAAAAACAAGCAGTAGATATATAAGGGTCGATCAACAAAGAGGTTTTTGTTAGAGAGAGGACAACAGTTTCTCATGGTTCAAAGTAAGAAATGGAGTTATAGAAGTCATTGACATGTACATGAGGAGGAATGACCCATAAGGCATAAGGGTGTTTCTGAAACAAGTCTTTCGAGGTATAACAAGGTATAATTACCAATTTAAAGATCAAATTTAGCACACCGGCCATTCGTCAAACATAGAGTGCATCTTATCAACCTACCCTCTTAAATTCTTAGTTTTGGCTAAACATACGGCAATCCGCCCAGCAAAAAAAGAAACCAGAATCAGCTTATAATTCCGAAATGCAGTCATGCAATTTTACTTTCGAGTACCACTCCTCCAAGAGTAAATGCATATATTCAGTAATTCCCATAAAATGCCTTATTTTTTTGGATATCTAGGTAAGATTTATGTGTAAACAGCCAATGAAGGTTCTGGAATGTACCACAGTGCTTGACAAAATCTAAGAAGAAATCTTACAATGCTTGACAAAATCTAAGAAGAAATCTTACAATACCAATGATAAAATCGTAATCCTTGAATATAGTATTTGCAATCAAAATGTTTCAATTGGAAAAGGTTTTAGAACTATTTACAAATATTTTTTTTATAAAAGAACTGTTTACAGTTTACATAAAAGGAACCAATTTATCTTAAAAAGTAAAAAAAACCAATACAAGCTAGAAATGTACACCTATATCATTTAAAAACAAGATTTTTACCAGCTTTGGATCTAAAATTAACCAATTCAATGAACTTAGCCAACAGATATGCAACTAAACATGTAGTTTTTATCTTCTGAATTGTACAATACTTGATCACCCACTATCATTTGAAACAGATTACAAGCAATTTTTTAGGGTTCAAATTTATATACCTGTTCTGTTTGCTCCTCTACGCCATCTGAGACGAATTTCCCTGTCTGCATTTAGGGAAAAAAAAAACATCTTTAGGTAAAAATAGCTCAACAATTATACAAACTCATTTAGATTTTCAAACCCAACAAAGAGAATCAATAATCCAATAAAACCCAAAGACGAAACGAACCTCAGGGATAAGACCTAAGCAACCAGATACGAATAGAAGATTATTAGCTTTGATAGCCTGAGAATATGGTCCCAAAGCCGCCGGCGCCTTTTCGGTATGAACGCCCTCCTTTTTACCTACACACCAAAAACAGAACAAAATGTTCAGTTGTCACCATTATTATTAGAATCCTTGAAAAAGTTTCAGACGTTTATGAACTAGTATCGCCCAAGTAAAAAAAACCGATTCTCTATTTCAGAATTACTTGTTTGATTCATGATTATGGAACTAACCCAAGTTATGATTCCGTACAAGCTAAAATGGGTACGATTTTTTTTCCGAGATAAGATTGAGAAGATAATAATAATAATAATAAAAAAAAATATGAAACAGAAAAAAGTGGGAAATGAAAAGATTACTGGTTTCAGTAGAAACGCTCAAGGAAGCGAAAGGCTTCGATTTAGTCGAAGAAGACCGCCACAAGCTTGAGCCTGCAACAGACGCACAGCTGATGCCTACGGCGAGAGGAGCTTTAGTGCGCAGTGCTCCAAAGTCGAGTGCCGGCGCAGAGAACGATCTTGCAGCGCAAAACGCCATTTTAGTGTCTCTCTACCTTTCGTTCTCTGCGCTCATGTATTTGTCTGCTGAAAAGGTTTTCTGGAGCTACACTCGTAACTCTTCACTGTACTTTAGGTTTTCCAAATACGTGGAAAGCTGACGTGGTCAATTCGACTTGTTCATTTCCTATTCGTAATCGGTGATGCTACACTTACGGCAAAGTGTACTCCAAAGCTATTTAGGAGGGTATTTGTATCAATTTGGAAATGACGTAAATCACGAGGGTATAAGATTATTTGAGAATCGTGGGATGGCTATGCAGTATAAAAATGCAGTAAGTTTAGCATTTTCCATTCGTAATTGATGTTCTGCATTTGCCACATGGACCCTTTTTCAAAGTGAGTGAGAAAATTAGTGGTACACGGTTAGAACATCTCCAATCCAAAAATCTTATAAGACAATGGCTTATCTAAGTAGCAACAAAATTTTCACAATAAACATTATTGAAAAAAATGCATCTTCAATGGAAATGTCTTATTTTTTAATGGGTCCAACTTATTTTTGTTTAAAAAGTAATTAAAAATTTTGAAAAGAAAAAAATTGTTTTGCGGACCATAAGATATTGTGAAAATAAATATATAGAAATAGACATTCTGTTTCACAATATCTATTCTAACTACGGCTACAGCAACATCACTTATTTTCTTCACATTAGAAATTGAGAAGTTTTTTTAAAGAAAATTGTACGCTCCAGAAATTGTCATTGTGATCAGGCAGGAAAGTAATGAACTTGACTTTTGAGTCTCTTTCAATTAACGATCGAGTTTAAAATTTCATAAGTCTGTTTTTTATGTTTTTTGTTAAAGAATCAAGAATGTTGTGGTTCTTGAATTTATGAGAAGGGTCAAGTTTTGTCGAGTCTTCGGGAGTTCCCAGTCTGACTTCCTGAATGAAGAAAGAGTTGGGCCAGCAAGTACAGAGACGATTCTCACCCCTGCAGCCATAGCCTTAAGAAGTGAAATGCTACAGGAATTCTAGATTTGCACTCCAAATAATACCTCAGATTATAAAATTCGATTTTAGACCGACTTTAAACCATTAGACCGAAACTAGACCCCACACCAATTTTATAATTTGAGGTGCAAATCCAAAGTTCCTGTAGCATTATTCGTTTTAAGAATTAGTAAGGTGTGCCCCTGAACACATGGCATTGGCATCACCCCTGCACAAGTACTAAGCTAGGTAACCAATCTATGTTGCTTTCTTATTAGTTGATTACAATTTTGAGCTAGCGCTTTCAAATTTTATTCAAGTTTAATCATCCAACAGAAAATAAAAAACCAAACCAAAAACAAGGTACAATTTTGATATATCTTAGTGTCCATGGGGAAGTGCTGCAATGCAATCAATTTCGATCTTGGCACCCACAGGTAAAGCTGCAACCTGGATTGTCACACGAGATGGGAAAGGAGCTGGAAAATCTGCAATATACATAGAAATTACTCAATCAGGTTTATAATGTGCTTAACCTACAAATGTGTTGAGCTCACCTACTCTTGCTGTTTGATTACGGGTGTCAATGGTTTGGTTCCGGTTTAGTTATTGAACTACTCTGAATCGGAACCGTTAAGGTATGAACATGTATGGGCTCTGGGGAACCGGAACAAGAATAATTGGTTCACTACAGTTGGTATCGAGTCATTTTGGCATCGATCCACACCGCTTGATATAGTAGAGATGCTAATTAAGGTTTTGAGTTGAGTAAATACTCACGTTGGCCATAGATTTCATTCACTGTCTTGAAGTCCTTCAAGTCACTGTCAGCCAACCTGTAATAGTACGTAAAGAGAACCAGGTATAAGAAATCCTTCTCAGTTTTTTTGAATCTCTCGTCAAGTGTTAATTAAGGAATAATTAAAAAGTGAGAGAGTAGAAAATAATTAACTAGTTCTTACAGAACTGTGGTCTTAACCCCTGAAGAAAAGTTTGCACCACCAGCTTTCAATATTTGCCGCATATTCTTGCGAACCTGCAATGCAAATTTTTCATAACCCTTCAGTTTATTAGTCGATCTGTCCCCCCGACCAAATGTCAAATACTTATGTAGCATAGTCCGTTCCACCCTCAAAAAAAAATCTCTCGTGACATTTTTGAAAAAGAAAATAGTAGGTCCCACCAATTTTGTTAATTGGTCCGTCCAAAAATTATTATTCAGCAATTTTAGGGTTTATATACCTGTACTGTTTCCTCCTCTATCCCAGGTCCAATGAACTCACCAGTCTGCAGTAATTCAAGATTAAAAAATAATAATCATGTTTAGGTAAAAATAGTAACTATCATCTCAAATGTGACATTTAATAATATTACTGCAGTAACGGGATACCGGCCGGCCGGAGATGAAATTAAATAACAAACATCAGCAACACGAGCTGAGCAACCAGAAACAAAAAGAAAATTATATGTATATTCCAACACTCCCGCTCCTACTCTCCTTCCCCACCTATCATTTCCGTCCATAATTTGAGTATACGAGGATTTGAGAAACCCAATGCCATTTTGTACACCCACTTTGCAAGTGGTGTTAATCACCCACCCACCATCATATCTCACGTGGTCAACCTTTGACCGTATGTAATACGGTTAGATGATGGATTGGATGGTGCTTACTGTGTTTTATACAACCTTATAAAAAACTGGGTGTACCAAAAAAAAATAACATTTTTTTTTCACGGACCATGTAAGTTGGGTGACCAACACTACCGTTGAAGTGTTGAACTGTTGGTCACTCACATCAACAAGTGGGTGTACAAAGTCGAACTCAGAAATCAGGATGACGAACTGGTCTACATAAGAATCAGATCGGAAAATCGGAGGAGCTGAGGAACTATCATGAATCGGTGATTTGCAAAATTCTCAGTGAGACTGCCAGAAGAGAAGAGCGAGAAAGAAGAGAGAAGGAAAGAGGGAGAAGATGAACCATCATCCATCGAGTGAAGGGAGGCACGATGATGATTCTGCACTTTCAGATTTTCTTGCATCTCTAATGGACTACACCCCAACTGTAATTCACAACCTTCCCCCCTCCCTCTCTCTCTCTCTCTCTCTAAACATTTGAACGGTTTTACTGATCAACTTCTTTTCATTCATATTTTTTGCAGATCCCAGATGAATTAGTGGAACATTATGTCGCCAAGAGTGGATTCCAATGTCCCGACGTTCGATTGTAAAATACTTACTTCCCCCCCTTTTTGTATTTTCTAAATGAATGAATTTTGTTTACTCATATGGATGCCATAATTTTTTCATAACTTAGGGTTTCATGGATGGTAGAACTTGGACAAGACGGGGAATTTGTTATTTTTTTGGGCTTTAGTATGTTCTTGAAGAAAACCCACCCTCGAGTTTATCAAGGTCATGTCTGGTTCAAGCTTGTTTTTGAGTTTAGGGTTTGACGAAAGAGGAAGTAGGGTTTAGTAATTGTAGACTTACTGAACAAGATAGTATTTTTGGAACAAAATAGTGGAAAACCTTATGGGAACTGTCTAATTAATTCTTTAGTTAAATGAATACAAATTTGAGTAAATTCTGAATTTGGTAAATCACTATTAAGTCTAGAAAACCAGTTTTAGAGGTTCACCTGTTTCTTTTTTGGCTCAATTAGCTGGGCCAGTTCAGGTTCTAAAACACTGGTTAGAACAAGATGTCTTGCTTCCTTTCAAATTCTGCGAGCAATCTAGAAATTAAGTCAGGTAGTTCAATTATGTGCAAGTCTTCAGTGTAAATATTTTGATTTTATATCAATATTAAAAAGTAATGTCCTGATTTCTAGTTCAATAGTTCTCTAGCAAGTTGTCAAAAGGAAATGTGCATTACCTGTTAAAAGTTTTAGTTCACATTCGACTTGGTTATATTCAATATTGATGCTCTTGAATGACTTTGTCTTATACTTGGAAATTGGGATTGCATCATATCTTACCTGATATCACTTCTTTTTTGCACTAAAAGTCTTCAAAGGCTATACATGTACTCTCTTTATAAAACTGATTGAGTTCTTTTTAGTTTTTGCACGTCTTAAGCTTTCGTGCTCACTTATTAGGATGTGTCTACTCTATCCTTGGCAGAATAAGGCTGGTTGCAGTCGCCACACAGAAGTTCATTGCCGAGGTTGCGGGTGATGCTCTTCAGTATATTTCCAACTTCTTCTTTTTTTGCTTCCCATTTCCTTAGTTCTAGATCATACCCTAGTTCTTTTTTAATGTATTATATAACTGATGTGTTTATACTGACCAAGAAAGCAAAATGAACATAACAAAGAATTAAAAAAAAAATTTTGTGTTTATGCATGTATATCTGTTACTGGAGAAAAGCTTTTCGCTATGGGGTTAGGATATCTGCTTGTCTGCTTACTAATATAAGAGACTTATGACCTTGCACTTCAACAGAAGATGAGATGGGATAGTGTATAATGCCACCTAGATTAAGGTTAGGTCTAGAACTGTAATGGGTCTGATCGGGGATCTGTTGGGGTTAACTGGATCCTACCAGTTAGTAATTGCACCAAATCCAATGAGATTTGAAACCTGATCCATTCTAAAAGTTGAGTACAAGGCCATGCTCAAGGAATCTGACCTATTTACAGTTCTAGGCAGAACAGTATAATTGGGTTGGATCTGAGTGCTACAAGATAAACTGGGATTTCAATTTGACTGCATTAGTAGTCTGTTCCTAAAGGCCAAAGCTGAACCGTGCCTAAGGGATTTGGAGTACAAATCTGATTGAGGTTTGATATGATGGGATAACAGTTTTGAAACCAGCCTGACTTTATGAGACAACATGTTGATTAATTTAGGGATGTGTTTGAAGTTGAAACCATCGTAACATTGCTTGATGCTGTTTTAATCGTTATGCATCCTGATATAGGCACTGCAAGGCAAGGCAGTCTGGAGCAGTCAAGGATAAGAGAGATAAGCAGCAAAAGGTGTGCTGAAGTTTGTGTTTTATGCTGCTTTATATTACACGATAGTTAGATGCGACCTGACTTTTTGTTGCAGCAGGACAAGCGCCTAACCTTGACGATGGATGATCTCTCTAAGGCACTACGAGAGGTAGGCACATTTAAAGCTCTAAACCTATTACATGCTTGAAAAATGAACTATATATTCAAAGTATCACTGTTTTAATCTCACAACAACATGTCTGCACGACTGCACCTTATTATTCTGATGGTTGCAGTAATCCCTTTTAGCCTAGAAGGCTAGAAGTCAACGGAGATATTTTGCATTGACAGGGGCCGGCTGAAACTATGTATGTTTGGAATCCCACGGCATGCCGTTTGATACCTTCTCATCTATCTATGTTTTGCAGTTGTTGGACCTGTGTGTCAGTGCCAAAAAATCATATATTCACTTGGATATAGGAATTAAGTTTTTTCTGCATTGTGGAGGAGAATGAAAAAATGCCCTCTCGTGAGCCTGCTCTCCTTAACCATTGCCCACACCCATTTCATGTGGAAGGCTGATGCGTGAGTCTAGGCATCATGCCTTCCACCTCACAATCACACATTTTTGATAGTTAGAAATGAGAAAAAGCTACAGATATAGATAAAGTCAGGAGGAAAAAACAAAAGAGCAATATCAATTATTACATAGAATGATATAAAGTTAATAGAATCAAGAAGCCGCAATCGCTTACTGCGATAGTAGGGTAAGGCCATTTAAAAGTGTGATTTTTCACATGGAGGAGAATAAGTAACTCCTTTTTTTTTTCTTCGAAAAGTACAGAAATAACATAACTCTGACCATGCAGATTTTTTAGAGGTCAATGAATGACAATCTTCAACTATAGGGATAAATAGATCAACCCAAATGCATATCTTATTTCTGAAGTATATAAAAGGACACATATATGTTTACAGTTTACATAATAGAATTCTTTAACTGAAGAACAATTGAACAGTAACAGATATTTCACTGGACCACCATATGACCTTGATCCTTCAAGGTACAACCTTTACCTATCACACGTAACTTCTTAAGTTACTCCAGATAGCAATCACAGTTCTAATCTAGACCTTAGCAAGGTATTCCAGTTTACTTATCTAAAGAAATAAATATGTTGGTAAAACAGTTGGTAATTTGAAGAGATAACTCAAGCATAACATAGCGTATAGATATAAAGGTTGTTAAGTTTACAAACTGAATCCTGCTTTGCCATTTTCATTTTACCGTAAATTGATAGCTGCTAAACCATTTCTTAATACAGAGCATGGACATCTAACCATAATTTTTTCCCTGATTTTCTTAGTTTTGTTAGTTTTGAAATTTCCAGATTTTCTTTTTATGCAGTGTTGGAAATCTTGTTTACTGCTTTTTTTTTTCTTTTTAAATTTTAATTTGAAGTTTGAATCAATGACTGATACTTCCGTTCTCAATACTCAAAACAGTATGGGGTGAATATGAAGCACCAAGAGTACTTTGCTGACAGCCCCTCAACTGGAGTGGATCCTGCTTCAAGGGAGGAATAATGAGCTGGGGTTTGGTCTGTATCAAAAAAAAGAAAAAAAAATTAATGCTCTATTTGTAGGTAGTTTGATGGGATGAATCCCCACCATGTGGTGCTAAAAACTTGTACCATCAGTGAAATTCAATACTCTTTTCTTAGCTCGTTGGTGCTGTAATCACAAATCGAGAAGATTTTTCGTTTGAGGAGATAGATAGAGTCTGTAAATCTATATGCCTATTGTAACACAAGGGAAAACAACTTTCTGTCCTGACGATCATGGAATTTGGGAAGTTCTTTAACAAAAACATGGGTCTTATTGTTTTTCTCTTACTTCTTTCTTTGAGTTTGGGATTGTGGTAGAGATCTAAATTTACAGGCGCTGAACTGGTTTTTGAAGGGGATGATCATAATTCTTAATATTCAAATGTTAGGTGGAATGATACTGGCACCCTGAACTTATATATTCTAACCTCAATTTTCTCCCTAACTAATGAAATAGCTAATATCGATGTTTATTATGTTATAATGGAACCCAGCCACTTCACGTTGCGATCCCTCCAAATCTCCTACAATGTTCTGCACCAGTGTTGGATTGTCGTTTGAAACATGTCCTTCAACTTTCTCCTCAAGAAGCATGTACAGCGTACTGATTTTAAGGAGCGGTTAAAGCAAAGGATTTAAAAAAAAAAAAAAAGGCAATTTATGTTTTCACACTTTTTTTTACTAAAAAAAAGTCACAACTAAAATTGGATTGCCCATTCCTACAGCAAATAATGTTTGTTGGTTATGTATGGCATTGGCCAACAACATTTAGTGTTAGAACAATTCAGTAAAAAAGTTATGCAGGTATATTATTTTTTACATATTTTCGTGATTTGTGCCTATAGAATTTTTTGGATGCTTATCAATGTGAAGCTTTCGGTTATGTAGGATTTTAGTGTGAGTGTAGCATTATCCTCGTACCCTTTCATGTTTAAGGTACTTATTAAGCCAAACGGTACATACAGAACCCTAAACCCATTAAATTAGTTTGAACGTCTCACAATACCATTTGCTTTTAACACAAATTCTAAGTTCAGTGTTTTATACATATTTTTTCTGTTAATGTTGTCTAATTATGTCTTTCCCCCATGGCGTAGATCCCGTAATTCCTGAAGAAATGGAGATTGAAGTAAAACAGAATTCATTAGAGAACTTCAGCTTCCTCTCCCTCCAGGATGATGCAGATGATGATATTGAAGAAGACGAGGATGAAGAAGAACCTGTAACCTTGGGTTTCGTTGAAAAACCTAAGAATCCTAACTCTCTTCTCCCTCATTTCTTTCCTAGCAAGGCTGGAGGCACACCTGTATGTTGGGAACCTATTCTTTTCAGTTCTTTGCTTTTGGTTTCATGGTAACTTTTCTTGTGGTTGAAGTTTTATTTTCTTCTCTACACAGGCTTGGTTGGATCCAGTTGATTTACCATCTGAAAAATCCCGTTCCTGTGGCATTTGCGGAGATCCTCTGCAGTTCTTGCTTCAGGTATAATTTATATGTTCTGTTTGTGCTGTCTTCCTTTTTCTTTTCTTTTTTCATACCAGCATCATTTTTTAGGGGGTTAATTTTTTCTTTTTATTGGTAGTTGGAATCATCACTTCTTGCAGATTATTGCAATATAATTATTATTATTTCAAGTTTCAATAAATTGATTGGAATTAATTTGTTTCATTATATGTGAATAATAATTTGTTATTGGATTACCTCTAATAATCTGTAGCTCTTGGCATAAGTGATTGCTAACAGATCAAAAGAAACTAAAATATTAGGGTTGTTTCACGTAAGTGTAGGAGTCAAGTTGCTATTGGAGGATGACAAAAAGCACCCTTTGTATTATACATAGTAGGATATTAGTCCCATAGTTGATAGCCCTAGAAAGGAGGCTTCTTTAACCAAGTTGACCAGAGTACTGATGAATGAGGATAATTCTTCCCTTGGATGTATGCCATGACTGTAGATGTGGGATTGGCTTCTTCCCTTCCTTCCTTGGTTACTTGAGTTCAACTTCATAGGCATATGAAGAGAAGAAAATAAGAAAAGGTTATGTTAATAACTTTTATTTCTAACGGAAGTTATGTATGGTCCTTGATTGCTAGGTTTATGCTCCGATCTCTGATAAGGAGTCCACATTCCATCGGACATTGTTTGTGTTTATGTGCCCATCAATGGCCTGTCTTCTCCAAGATCAACACCAGCAATGGAAACGCCGACCAGAAAAGCAGTGTCGAAGGTGTTGTTGGGGAAAGCATCATTTCTTTGATTCAAACATCATCCTTAAAATTACATTGTGTGCTAACATTGGAATGGTTTCTGAAGTGTGAAGGTTTTCCGATGCCAGCTATCTCGATCAAATGCTTATTACTCAAGTGAGCCTCCGAAATATGACAAGACCGACAAATCATCCAGGATTGGAGGTAGCTTGTTTTTATAGCTTATAATATGGGAATCTTAATTGTTTTATGGTCACTTAGTACTTACTTGAGTTATCTAATAAAATAAAGTGTAGGTCCTCTATCAAGCCGGAGGAAATAATTGTGTTTTCTATTGAATATGAAATCATGACTCTTGATGGTGGCGTGTTTTAGCTGCACTCTGTAATTGGTGTGGTACATGGAAAGGAGAAAAGGTCTGCAGTAGTTGTCGGAGTGCACGCTATTGTTCCGAAAAGCACCAGGTAATTGAGGGTAATGGGGTTTCTAGGCTATTTTAGTTCTTTAGTGAATAATGATGATAACCTGTTGACTTTTTCTCTCATAGGTCATGCACTGGCGCTCAGGGCATAAACTTGCCTGTCAACGAGTAAGCATCTCTTGTGAATCTTCTGAGTCTAGCACCAGTAATGGAAGAACCACGCCAACAGAGATGAGCCGAGGTTGGTGGATAGAGATGAGGAAATTTTTCCTATTTTTATGGGGGAACACTACCATATTGTTGGAAGGTTTCAGACATGTGGCTAACATGCTCAGCAATTCAAACCATCCATATTTTTATGCCAGACCTGATATTTCATGAAATAAAGAGTTAAAGACTGCTCCAAGCAGATTTCTTGAGAAATAAAGCTTGTGGATGTTTAAGAAAATTAGAATAGGTCAAAATATTTTAGGAATAAATCCATACAATTAATAATTAGGACTCTTTGACCTGTGAAAATGATCCATTGAACTGGTGGTGTAACATTTATATGGTCAAGATTCATGAGCACATTTCAAATTTGTTAATAGGTTGTGGAGTCTGGCTTGTATTTGACCCCAATACACTAGGTTTTCTTTCTATTGATTCTTTACTTGTGATTTTTATCTTTGTAGCAGTTGCTAGCAATGCTCTTTGGCCAGAGTTCCAGATCATAAATGAGGATGAGAGCGAATTTGATACAGAAGCACCTGAAGACAATGACTCGAGCTCATTGGTTCCTAAGGACCAAAGGGATGACACGATCGAGTCACTGATGGACAATTTTGAGGTAAAAACGAGCCCTCGCTGATATTCTAGTTATATTATTATGTTTTTGGATCTCTTAAACTTCATTGGATCATGTATCAGGGAGATGATGATAAAAAAAGTTGGGCTTCTTTTCATGTGCGCATTGCTAAAGCACCTGAGCAAGTATTAAGGTGAGTGTTTATGTATAGCTTAAGAATGCAGTGAATTGATTATTGTAAAAAAGAAATAAATATTGAGAGATGCTTGAAGGAATCTACATGTCTGGCTTTGTATTTAGTCGTCTCCAGTCTTTGTCCATAATATAAATTCAGAAATAAATGTATTGAGTTATGGTTCTCTTGCTTCAAGTTAGTAAACCTTCGATTTGCCTAATAGGTTCAAAGTCCCAGGTAAAATGTTGGAACCAAATCATGTTACATAAATGACTTGAGAACTGATTCGGTGTATATATGTATGAAGTTTTGTTTTGTTTGGGATGCATGTAGTTTCTTATAAGACATGTTATAGCTACATTTGCATAAGATATTAACATCTACATTTGATACCCGTGTTATTATAACATAAACAACTTACATGTCAGATGACCTCAGAATTTACCAAATTGAGCTCTTTATTGTTAATTTTATTATTACGCAGTTTCAGGACCAAAATATTATTACATTCTATCTAGTTTTCTTGTCGCTAATTTTTTCTTTTTCTTGAAGATGCATATGTATAATATATAACAAACAGTAGATCATTGATTCCCTCATGGTAACAGGTATTCTCAAGATGCTAAGGCAAAACCACTGTGGCCCATGTCAAGTGGCCGCCTATCGAAAGCAGATATTCCCAGATGCAACTACTGTGATGGCCCTCTATGTTACGAGTTGCAGGTTTGAATTTCCCTTCACAGTTTCATACAATCAACAATGAGCCCTCATCTGTTTCCTGTAATATACGTGATTTTCATTTTCCTTTCTGCTATTGCCTTTATACCGCTGCCAATGTGGCTTAGTCCATCTACGTTTGCAGTTATCTTTCTCTCCGATGTTTTTTTATTATGTCCCTAATAGATGATATCCCATTTAAGTCCTTTTGTAACTTCAAAACTTTCCATCATAAATAATTTTCTCTATTTGTGATGCATTGGAACAGATCTTGCCCCAGCTGCTTTATTACTTTAGTGTGAAGAACGATGTAGACTCGCTTGATTGGGCAACCATCACAGTGTACACATGTGCAGACTCTTGTGAAGCTACCGTTGCTTACAAAGAGGAATTTGCTTGGGTTCAGCTTTCTTCTCCATCTCCTATGGCACCATGAGCAGTTTCTTACGAGGTTTTGTCCTTAAGGCTTTTCCTATCTCTAGAGAGAGGTTTTGTCCCTTGGATCGTATCCATGTCAAACCCTCAAGGTTTTGTCATTCTTTTTGTCAGTTACTTTGTGCAACTAGAAAAATTTTAAATGATAGCTTACACCTATATTTACGGGGTCGTGTGAAGATGACCCAAGAGCTAATATTTACGATGATGATCTTTTCAATATCTAAATCAAAATCAACCGTTGAATTATTTCTATGTGACCCATTGATTTAATCTAGATCTAAGAATAAGGTTGGTGTTTTTGAGTGCCCTTGAAATGGTTAAGAGGTTACCCAGGTTATGTGGCAATCCAATACCCTCGTAGTGGCTAGGAGCTGCCTTGTCAAATGTTACGGTATATCCCATGGTCAAACAAGTTTGATCATCCAAAACTTCAATCCCAAATTATTCGGTGATTGGAAGAGCTGAAGAGCCCTAGATCAACCACCACATCAAATCACTTGATGTTCTGTCATACAAGTCTGAACCGTTGAGAATAGTTTCGCATGAGATATGAAAGCTTTGCTGCCAAAATCGAGAGCCGGGCCGGGTGATCATGATCTATTTTATGATTTTGGATCATTTCCTGTTTAAATTTGTTCCTCCTATGAAATACTCCTCGCCAGTGAGCCTTTTTTTTTTGCTCCATTAATAAAATTTTCCTCTTACATTAAAAATCAAGGGCTTCCAAATTTTATTCATCTTAATTCATCCAATAGAAAGTAAAAAAAATAAAAATAAAAAATAAAACCAAAAGCATGGTACAATAACAGTAATAAAAATCAAACTAAACCATGAGGAGGATGGCTAAGTGGTCAAGATGCTCACCTCACAAAATGGAGGTCAAGTGATCGATCCTCCTGATGGTCACTCCCACAATAAGATTTTAACCAGTTGTGTGTGAATTGGGAGGTCTGCTCACACCCTAGGGACTAGTTGGGTGCTCTAAGAGACCCGGACACCGTACATCTAAAAATAAAAATAAATAAATAAAAATCAAACTCCCTATATAAACTCCAGCTAGCTATTGAGGTCCATCACTCCATCTCTTGGATAAGTGAAGTCCTATAATTAATGTTTGCAATTTTGATCTTAGTGTCCATGGCCATGGGGAAGTGCTGCAATGCAATCAATTTCGATCTTGGCACCCACGGGTAAAGCTGCAACCTGGATTGTGGCACGAGCTGGATAAGGAGCTGGAAAATCTGCAAGATACATATATAGAAATTACTCAATCAGGTTTATAATGTACTTAATAATAATTATTATAACATACAAATGCATTGAGCTCACCTACACTTTCTGTTTGAATATTAGGGGTGTCAATGGTTTGGTTCCAGCTCAGTTATTGAACTACCCAGAACCGAATAGTGGGAACCGAAACTAGAATAATTGGTTCTCAGGTATTCAGTTCTAGTGAACATGTAATTACTTACATGCGAGAAAATGTTAAACATTGGACTTGTTCATTACTTTCTGTTTGCATCAAAGATGTGTAGATGCCCTAATGGTTTATCTTGATCTACATGATGAGGAGATGACAATTACAAAAAAAATCAGTCTTGGATAATCACTAAAGACGCTATAATAGCAGGTGTAAGCAAAGTGTGAGATTAAGACGTGTTCATTACAGCTGTAATCGGGCCATTTTGGCGTCGATCACGCCGTTTTTATACAGTAAGATAAGGTTTGAGTTGAGAAAACTCACGTTTGCCGTAGATTTCATTCACTTTCTTGAAGTCCTTCAAGTCAGCCAACCTGTAAGTAAAGAGAAACAGGCATATAAGAAAAGAAATCCATCAGTTTTTTTTTCTATCCTCAAGTGTCATAGGAATAGAAATTTACAGAGTAGTTCATACATAACAGTGGTCTTAACGACTGAAGCAAAGCTCACTCCACCAGCTTTCAATATTTCCCCCATATTCTTGAGAACCTGCATGCAAATTTTTCATACCATACCTATATTGTTAGTCGATTCGAATCTGAACTGATCCGGCCGACCCATGACTGGATATCGGATGATCCGGTGAACCATGACATTAGTTGCACACTCCTCCCCTCCTCAGATTTGGGGGTTTGAAGTACTACCCACTGAATTTGCCATTACAAGAAAATTTTAGGATTCATATTTATATACCTGTCCTGTTTGCTCCTCTATTCCAGGCCCAATGAACTCACCAGTCTGCATTTAAGATTGAAAAAATATATAGATTTTCAAACTAAACAACATAATTTTTATTTTCATTAAAGTGAAAATGAAAATGGGAGATAAGATGAGATAACAAATAAACCTCGGCAACACGACCGGAGCAACCAGATACGAAAAGAAAGTTATTAGCTTTGATAGCCTGATTATATGGTCCTAGTGCCGGTGGCGCCTTTGGTGTAGCAACGGCCTCCTTAATAGGCCTAGGACTAGGACCTACAAATTTAAATCACAACATAACTTTCATTTTCATTTTCATTTTAATGGGTAATATTAAAAATCGACAATTTCTAATCTTATAATCGTTTTTAAAGTCGTTTCTCTTTTAATAATAGAATAAATAAGATTGACAAGAGGAGAAATAGATACAATTAATAAAAATTTATGAATCACAAAAGCTGGGAAATGAAAAGATCAACCGTTGTTATGAGGGGGAGGAGGCCTCGAGTGATTTGGAGAAGAATGCATCAAGTTGGAGCCTGCAACAGAAGCAAGAGGAGCTTGAGTGCGCAGTGCTCCAAAGTAAGCTGCCCGAGCAGAGAAGGATCTTGCAGCCAACCACGCCATATTAGTGTCTAGTCTTTTTTTTTTTTTTTAATTTTGGGGTGAGTATGGTTTATGGTTTGTGTATGTAATATTTAGGGTAACATTAGATGATATTTATAGGGGTATTACAATATGGTAAAAGACTAAAATACCCTTAAAACACACTAATTATTATACAATAAACTCAAATTAATACTACCCATCCCTGTCAGATTGATCGAGCCGCGAAGCATCAGTTTGTTAAGATTTAAATTCTTGAGAATTGGACTTAAATTAAAGATGAATCTCATGGGATTTGATACCAACCACTCTACCAAGTGGTCTTCCACAGTAAATCTTAATATTGTCATGTAGAAGACCAATTGTTAGAGTGGTTGAAAATATAATTATCCAAATTGTAGGTCTTAGTATAGAATCACATACAAACACTCTAAGAGTTGAGCTTTTGCAAAGAATATCTTCTCACCAAATGGATGATATTTACAAAAAAAATCGTGTCATTTTAAAACTTTTAAATCCACCAAAAATTAGTTGATTTGTGGATTGTTCGTAAATATTGTTAATTTAAACCAATGTTTGATAGAGAGGAAGTTTTTGAATAGATTGATTTTATACAAAATAATCCCTACAAAACCTTTGTTTAATATTGATTACAAAACCTTCGGAACCTAATTCACCATTAAAAAAAAATACATAAATTAATATCTTATACTTATGGTTAACATGTTGCATTACTTTTTATATTATAAAAATCATTCCCTCGATCAGACAGGAACGTGCATCACATGGCATTCTTCCACATGACTCTGTGTCCACATGGCATTCTTCTGCCTAACGCTCTTCCACATGACACTCTTGGGAGCACCAAAAAGTCAAATGACGTAAATTAAACACGTTTATTTTGCATTGCAAAAAAAAAAAAAAATTCACTCAAAAGAAAAGGTGATATTGTACTTTGCACCCCGTTATACAACAGTTAGGTTAGCTGCATTAAGAGCATACACTAACGGTAATATATGCTTTTTGCACGATTTATAATTCGTCGTGATATCGTTGTTAAAATATTCTTTAGTATTTATTAGTATGTGTTTTTGTGCATTCAACTTCAACACGTATCATTACTAATCATGAAGAAAATATATAAAATTTTTTAAAAAAAATTAGTATTGGTGGCTTATCTCATTTTGAAGCTAGATCTTCAGAAATGTCTCTCTAAAATAGAGATTTTATCAAAAAACGGTTTATAGAGCACAAAAAAAGAAATTAAAACTTAAGAGAGTAGACAAATTTCTTTCTTCTCTATTACACCCTTTTTTACTCCACTTTTTTCATTTACAAACTCAAAAATACACTCGTTATTTACTAAATATGCTATTGATTAAGAAATCATATGTATTTCATTTAAATAACCAGTGTGCAGAATTGGCAAAGAAGTGGGTGCAGAGCGACAGCACCCAATTGAAAAATGTCAACTTTGTAGAGCCTCAAGGGCAAAATCATGAGAGCTCTTTCCGGAGCAAGAGCAGAAGTGTTAGGCTCTTTACTATGGTTCTGGGTAAGGTTTTTTGCTTAGATCTAAGCTTTTGGCGGGAAATTGTGCTGGTTGGGTCAAGTTTGTGCTTAGTGGTCCAATTATTAAGCCCTAATTTTTTTTTTTTTTTTTTGAATTAGACTTAAATTAAAGATGAGTCCCCTTTGTGGGACTCGACACCAGAACCTACAATTTAGACTTAAATTAAAGTTTGTGCTAGTAATTAATTTGTTCTTTGGTTTTTTATTTTCCTTTGGGTTTCGAGTTTTGCTCTTATTTCTTTGATGAAATATTTCATATATTTTTTGTTTTTAGAGTTACGTAAAAAATTAATTTTTTGAAACACATCTTCGTCACAATTGAATGAATTAGTTTGTGCATCCATGTCTTCCTTTACTTTCTATCCTCATCCGTATACTTCTACCTGTCAATCATCAAAAAGCTGTTGATAGGTTCTGTTAGTCAATCTATTTTGATTTTAAAATTATTAGTGACAATCTCCAAATTGATCCAATAACATTTTTTTTTTTTTGTAACTCGACTTTCTTTGATTGTGGGGTACCATAAAATATTTAGTTTGGTCTCTTGTTCTATATAGACGTGGCAAAATTTGAAATACGAAAATGCTTTTGTGACCGGTTTCTAAATCTGTATATTTATACAGATTGAGGTGGCAATCTCAATCCACCATTTATTGTGATTTGTGTGGTCTCCACAACTAACTGTTTTACACAATGAGTGGTGGATTGAGGGTGTCACGTTAATCTGTATAAATATACAGAGTTAGAGATCGGTCTCAATAGCACTTTTGTTTGAAATATGGTGAGTTTTTGTCGATTTCTGAATTTTTTTACCGACATGAATGACAGTAAAATTTCCTAATGCCCCAAGGTCAATGGGCCTAACTAATATGGATGGACTAAGCCCATTATTGGGTGTTACCTTTAGTGCTACTAGTAGGAGTTAATTCCCATGAGGACCAAAGGGCAAGGCGTGAGAGACCTCAAACCTATCAAAAATCAAAGATGTTTTGATGCTTAAAGGGAGGGCACGGCTACTGAACGTTCCCTTAGTTCCGTATAAAAATATGGCTATCGCAGAACTTTTCTGCGATCTTAAGAAATTTTTGCGAGTTAACAAGTTCTCCCAAGAAATTCCTGAGAGGATAATTCTTTTAGTTATTTTGTTATATATTAAAGATTGATAAGTTTTTCATTAAATTATTATAAAACTTAGAAAGTTGAAAGATGTCATAAATGGAGTGTTTTATATTAATTCATTATAACATCTATAAAGGTTTTCGTGCATCTGTTTTGCGGTCGCAGAAAAGTTTTGTGGTCGCAGAATTTTATGCGATCTGCAATATTTTTGGCGAGTCCTTCTAACCCCTTAAGCGTGCATCAAACTAGTGGGTGGGGGAGACAATTTGGTGTTTTGGAGTGCCCAGTAGCTAGGGGTGTAAATCGGGCCGGGCCGGGTGCCCACGGGCCTACAGTGGGCCGAGCCGGGCCGGCCCGATTCGGGCTTTGGGTACCCATGGGTTGCGTCGGGCTCGGGCCGGACGGGCTGGGTAGCGGGCCGGTGGGCTTTATTGACACCCCTACCAGTAGCCTTGAGTTTGGTTTGGTGTTTTAGAGTATCCACTGGCCTTGCCCTAACAAAAAAAAATAGGGTTTTAACCCCAAATTACACTTTTTCTTTTTAAAAAAATGATAATTTTAACTCATTTTCTATCTAAAAAGACCATTTTACCTTCCTCACTTGAATCCCTAACTTAAATCTTCAAACGTGAAAATTTGAACCACTAGAAATATGGGTTCACATCAAATGTTCAAGTTGGGGGTTCAAGTTATGTTCAAATTAAGTGTTGAAGTTAGAAAAGGGTAAAACAGTCTTTTTAGATAGAAATAGCTAAAAAAGAAAACATAAAAATCTAAAAACGACATCGGACTAGCTATTTTTGAAAATCTACGTTTCTATTTTCTATAAAGATTGATGCATCCAAGATTTTGAAAGTTGGGTACACTGGGTCTCCATTAAATTATGAGTTTAATTCATTATTTAATATCCTTTATTTACCAGAAAAAACCCAGAGCCACAATCACACATTATACATACAGTTCCTTCTAAATCACCTTCAACAATTAATAATGAATCATCATAATAATATGTCTATCCGAGAACAGCCCAAGTTCGCATGACTTCCTTCGCGTATTTGTCGATTCTTTACAGCAACAGCTTCGCTTCTAATCGTTCAGCAACAAACAACCAACGCAAGACGACCCACAACAATTAGGAATTTTTCGGAGAGATTCCTGAGGTTGCGGAACTTGCAGAGGGGGAGAGGGAGATATTAATGGGTGATTATACTTCTTTGGTAGAAACAGATCAAATTGAAACTATAGTTGATGTTGAGAAAGGATTGAAAAGGGTTTTGATAATAGATAGTGGAGATGTGTGTGGGATTTGTCTTGAAGAAACCAAAGTTGGAGATGATGTAAGATCCATGGATTGTTCGCATCTATTTCATTGGAGTTGTATATCTGAGTGGTTCAAACGAAAACCTAATTGTCCTCTCTGTAGGCATGAGATGCCCATCATCAATGGCACTGTTAAAAGAAGAAAATTATCAAGCAGTTGAATAAGAAGAAGAATATAACAGATTCAATCTAGTTAGAAAGTACTTTTTAATTTGGTGAAGATGAAAAGAAATGGTAATTTTTTATTTATTTTACAGAGAGTTCGTTTGAAATAGATCTCCAATGATTTTACTTTTAACACGGAACGTTTTAGGATTCTTTGATGACTGGTACCAGAAAATATTTAGTTTATCCTCTGTGTTTTTTAGGTTGGGTTTATTCTTTATTTTTACCTTGGGATTTGTAGGGAGGAGATTATTCTAGGGCTGATTTTGATCTACATGGTGAGGAGATTATCCTCCTAAAAAATCATCTCTTAGATTGTCCCAATATGAGCCACACAAACAACATTTAGCAAAGTGTGAAAATAACTTGAGTGAGTCAAACATGTAGTGCAATACTTAAGAGAGCCTACATAGAGATAATGTATGGGCTGATATTACTCTAAACGATTATAATTAAGATCATCATACAGATTTATTTTAAGATCATCTCCATGCAACCACACTAATAAGTGTAAACCAAGGGTAATCAAAACAAACAAACAAAAAGGATTGAAGTCTTTAATTAAATAGTCTGTTTGGACAAGAAATTTTAGGGGGGATTTTGTGGGGACCATGGATTTTGAGAAAAAATATAACATGATTTTTCTACCAAATCTCTGGTCCCCACAAAATCCCTCCTCCAAATCCCTTGTCTAAACAGACTAAAAGGTTTTTCACTAGTTGTCACTAGATAGCATTTAGAAACAAATAACATTTTGAGATAAAAAAAACAATCACCCCTAGATGATAAATTTCATATTAATGTAAAAGAGTACGGATCGCTCGTTACTAAGCTGCACTGTAGCCCATTCCAAGTGTTGAATAGTAGGGAGTTTGATCACGGGAACCTAAGACACAGTCAATTGGGCAAGGGTATGTGACCAAAATCATATATATAGGTTTATCATTTTTTTCAATTTATTTCACTTGGAAAATTTTATACTCACCCGTGAATTTTACTCACTGAAGTTACTTTAATGATGTGTCTTCAATTAAATTTAGAGAGAGAAAACGACTAAAATATAATTTTAATTTAATTAATTAGTAACACATGGGTGTGAATCTTAGGTGAGTGTATATGGTCCCACATATCGACATGTTTAAGTAGAGTATAAGAATAATGTGGGGATCATGTAGTAGTGATGATCCATAGGTTGATGTGATATAAAACGCTGAGAAGATGCCCATCACAAAAAAATTAGCTATTGGATAATTCTATGTAGCACATGCTGGTATGTAAGTAGAGTGTTAGAATAGAAATGAATATTAGGAGGGACCACATAAAAACAACCCCTGGACTATAGAATCTAAACGAAGAAGAAATTTTCATCACAAAAAACAAACTATTTCTAGATGACACGCGTGGTGCCAACATAGTTCTATTTCGTACACCCCCATGGAGGGGCACAAAACAGCTTTCCCCACACATTACCTCGTGTCCACCGGGAAAAGCCATTTTGTCCATTTGCATGAATAGCGAGTACAAAGAGTTTGATTTTGTCCATTTGCAAGAAAAGCGTGTACACAAGCAGGAAAAGCCATTTTGTCAATTTACTCCAGGGTTCGGAAAAAAAAATCATAAATCATAAATAAAAAATTGAAAACAAAAGGGAATTTTAAGTTCGATTTTGTAGATCCACCATATTATTGATGGAACTTAAATGGTCTTAAGGTTTAGGGTTTAAGATGTGGAGTTGATCTCTTTCAATCTCTTTGCGTGTTTGTCGTTTCGTTTTGCTTTTTTTTTTAACTTCTTTTTAAAAAATATCGAATATATCCCATCATATTATTTATTTGTTTACATTTGTCAATGTGGTCATATTGAATTGATCCAAGGGCTGAGTTTTTTTTAACGATGATCTACTCAACGTCTAGATCACATTAGCATATACACTGTCATCAGTGGGCCCACCTGCATCTTATTTTTTTCAATAATAATGTGTCACATAATTTGTCAATTCACACGCGCGTAGTGCGTGTGAAAGGACAAATTGAGTTTGTCGCGCGCGAAGTGCGCACGAGTTTAATGAACGCGCTACGACATCACGCGCATGATGGACAACCAACTCAAACGCGCGAAGCGCCTGTGTGTGTGTTGGGGGCTCGTCCAAATAATGAGCCAACAAAATCACAACTTAATTTAATCTCGTAATTTACATATTAACATTTTAGCAAAAACACGTGAAACAAAATTCTTAAATGTACTAATATTATTTTATCCACCTACTTTTCAAATAACTAGATAAGACGTCCATCAAAATTTGTACGATCTAACTTCACCATTCTTTGACCACATAAGCCCCTCCTAATTTCACTATCCTTTTATCAAACGAGCCTTCCACAAGCATTTTGCGCATGTGAGTTGGCTGTCTATCCTCCCCACACACGCTTCGTGTGTGTGGATTAGATGTCCAAAAGCGCTATGCACGTTACCACCTAAGCACTCTTCGTATCCATGCACCCCCACAAGCGCTCACGTGTGAGAAGGTAAATTTTGTGGCGCGTTATTATCCGTTGAGAAGATCATCTGCAAAAAAAAAATCAGCCCTTGGATCATATTTGAGTGAGTCCTAGAACTGATATAAGTAGAGTGTAAATTAAATGTAAATAAAATAGATATTTTATGGGTCCGTTGTTGACAATGTATAGCCTGGTGTGATCTAGAAGTTGAGGAGATCATCTTCACAAAAAATAATCCCTCAGATCTTATTTGAGTGAGCCTTATAACTGGTGTAAGTGGAGTGTAAACCAAAATTTAAATAAATAAAAATGTACCAGGACACAATAGGTATTTGTAAGAAAGTTATAAAAAAAAAATGTGAGGACGTTACTACAACTCAAAGCTGTAGCAACGGCCCACCCTTGTGGCGGCTCCCCTCCCCCTCCATTTCTCTTTCTTTCTCTCTCTTAGTTTTCTTATTTTCAAACGGCTTGAAATGGCCGGCTGGGGCTGCACTGTAGCAAAGTGCATCCCCTTATAAATAGTAAAGATAACCTCTTAGGCCCTGCTTAGTATGCATGGAAAATTCGCATCTGCAGTTATTTTCGGTCAAATTGATAAATCAGCTGCTTGGTATGTTATTCCTTTGCTAGTTAGGATACCTATGGTCGTGTTTGTCCACACAAACTACCACTACTATCGCTGTGGCAATTTGCTTTCGACAAGTTTTTCCTGCATGCCAAACAGTGCCTTAATTAAAGATTCTCCATGATAGTTATCCTTACAAGATAATACATGTATTTTGTTTGAGTAGCACTATAAAGAGGGATGACAATCAATAGAATTGTTAACAAATCCTACCTCATTTTCTCTCTTAATTTAATTTAAGTGGTTTTACATTAAAGGTTAACTTTTCACAGATGAAAATGGCGGGTGAGTCTAGTAGAGCTCAAACGATTTTCTTTTCATTTTCTTTCTAAAGTTCCTCTACAAAATCAAACTTTTCCCATACAGATAAATTGACACGTGGTATTTTTTTTTTTTTCGATTTTGGTATAATGGCCTATTTTATGAGAAGAACCACGTGATAAACTCTGCATTTTGTGTCACACATCAAACTAAGTTTTGGTGGAGCCCATAGGTGAGTTCTGGAGGACCTCCTCCTCCTGGTCCTGGTTTTGTTGATCATCTCCTTTTAACCTAATTAATAACCGCTCAATAAACCACAAATCTCCATTTACTTCTAATCTTACCAGACGTAAAATGTACAATAAAATTGCTTTCGGACATTGCTGTCGATAAAAAAAGAAGTCCCTCGATTGATTGTCTTCCTTGAATTTCACCTGAAAAAACCCTAACAGCACAGCAGGAGGTAATGTTATTTCTTCTTCCGACCTTCAATTTTATCGACTAGCTGTGTTTGCTGTAATCTACCTTTGAAAACTAATAAATTCATGTCGAGGTTTCGAACTTCTGAAACCCCATAATGGTTTCTTCTTCCGACCTTAAATTTAATCAACTAGTGAATTTTATATGTGGAGTTTATTTTTCAATCTACCTAGTTCTGAAACTCATGAAAAAGATTTGAAGGTAAATATTTGGTTGATAAAACATCAATCGTAGGACCTCAAAGATTAGGGCTTTTTTTTTAGGTTTTGTCTCTATTTTATTATACTGCATTTTGAAATGAAATGTTGGCATCTGTTGTCTTGGAGAGGGTTATGTAGAAAGATTCAGTTTTGCGAGCCTGTGAGCTTTTACTGAAGAAATAAAATTTAGGGTTCTCCATCTCAGTATCCATATTGAAGAAAAAAAAAAAGAAAAAAGGACCCACTTGCATATTATTTATCTGCTGAACCTGTAGAGAACCATAGCCTTATTTGTATAAACAAATCAATTTTACGTTCGTAATTCCAGAATAAATAAGCTAGGTCACAACTCAACATAGAAACTCTCTGAAACCTAGATGACATATTTCTTATCTCTACGTAGACACTTTTATTCCTAGAAAACTAAGATCATCAACAACTATACTTATTTTTGTTTATTAGTTATTACCCATTTGCACTATGTTACAAGAGGCAAATCTTTGCAACTTATTGATTTGGTTGCCGAAAAGTAGAGAAGAAATTCAAAGATTATGTGTATTTGGGTGACAATCAAACGTTTGTACAGATATGCCTTGACAGGCGATATAGCTCTAGATGGAGCTGAATGACGAAATAAGATTCACGTTGCAAATCCCATAGTTTCAGTATGCATTGATGACGATTGACTGTTGTGATGAGTTAGTATATATGAGTTTTAGTTTGTACAACCTAACTGATACTGTTACGCAAGATAGGGAGACTTAGTGATAGCGTAGGCCCTGCATCACTTATGGATAGTGGAATCTTCTGAGTTTTTGTCATCCTCAATCTGAGGGAAACCTTCTTTTTGGCTACATTACTTAATTTACATAGGATTATGAACATTTTGATTTATACATATGCCTCAATTTTGTGTCCTTGTATATTTGGGCTAGCATATACCGATGCTTAAGTTGTTACTTTTTCTTATCCTAAATGGTGGTATATTTGAATGATGAGGTTCACAATGTGCTTCCATGCTTAGTTTACAATCATCACCATCGATGGCTATAATGCATTGGTGATCCCAAGTGCAGATGGAAGAGGAAGGCTATGGTAGTGGTTCCTGAAATAGTAAGTCCTAAGTATTTAGCGTACTTAATGCAGAAAAAAGAAAATCCAATTTATTAGAATCTCCAGGCCACTTCTCGCCATGATTCCAGCTCATAGGCAACCCTTGTCTTTGTGATGTCAGGCTTCCCTTTGGGTATGAAAACACAAATTTTAAGACTAGGCTGGATTTTAACCCATTTTATGGGCTCACAAGAAAGAGTACAACGTTCTTTGCTTTATGTTTCTTCTTTATGCTATATGACACAAAATCACCATTTCGTGACGGTCTGTATTATAGCGTCTTAGTGCTTCAAATGAAGTTTTCTTTTTTAATTTTAATTTTCAATAGAAGTAGTTAGGAAAATATGACTGCAGTTTGTACCGATAAAGTTCAGATTTTCTGTTGATATGTTACAACTCCAGAGTAAAATAAATACAAAATTCTGTTCTTTTGTTTGTCATGTTTTTTTTTGGCAGAGTTGCTAATGATGATTTATGAATTATGATAAAGTCTGGCTTTCTTTTGAGCTTCATTATATCTTGAAGTTGGAATTGGGGACGAACGGAAGACTGACTAGTGAAAATGTTGCATTTCTATTGTCATGTTTATTTGAAGATTCAAGCCTTCACTTTTTCTTTCTTCTGACTTGCATTTCTTGCAGGGATGAGTATGGGTTCTCCTGAAAAGAGTTTGGAGGACATGAGTGGTCTCCACAAAGATGATGGTTCTGCATTTGTCGGGAAATTAGACCTTAATCTTGAAGCAAGTAAAGAAGGGGCTGAAGGTTATGATCATGAAAATGAAGCTTGTGGTGATAGATTGCAAGTGGATTTGAATTACCGTGAGGACTATGGGACCCCCTCATCACCAGCTAATGTCACTGAATCTCCTTATACAAAGTCCAGTTCTCCTGTGCAGTCTCAATTAGACCATCTTAAATGTAAAACATATGATGAAAGGATGGACAATACGCCTCCTCATGATGAAGAATTGAATAAAGATGCCTATGAGGAAGTGGAAGGTGGAGGTAGTGAGCATCTTGAAGGAAAAACATATGATGATAACGAAATTAAGAGGGATGACTCTTACTACTCGTGTAAGAAAATATTGGATAATGAGAATCTGGAAGGGGGGAATTCAGATCTTCGCTCTCCTGGGGGAACCCCGAAAAGATCAGCATCTCCGTTGAGACAAATGTCTGATTCTCCCCAAAGGTCTCCTTACCTACAACAAACTGCAAGTCGAAGGCTGTCTTCTTCACCACTGGCTGTTCAAGATTTGTCACATTCCCCTAGATCGCCAAGACAGCGACATTCACCTTCTCCTGGCAGGCCTGGTGGGGACCGTGAAAAAGTTGACTCCCTTGACCATTTATCTCTTTCTGCAAGGCGAAATTCTACTTCTCCTGCGAGGCGGCCTCAATCGGCATCCCCACGGAAATATCAGTCACCACCTGATCGTCGAAGACAAGAAAGGTTGGTGTCTCGATCGCCCACCAGGCGGAAGGATTCTTCATCTGGATATAGAAGAGACAATCGTGATAGATCTCGATCAAGGTCCCCATATACAAGAGATCGTTACAGAAGATCCCCAAGGTGATTATTTTATTACTTTGGAATGTCTTTACTTACTCACAGGGCCTGCGTTTACTATATCTGCTGATCATGTTGGATTTTCACATATATCCTGCTTGTCTGTTGCTAGGAGGAGGTATTCCCCGAGGCGCAGATCTCCACCAGGGTATCATTCGCGGCGTCACTCTCCTAGAAGGAGGCCTTGGTCGCCACCTCCTAACCGTAGCACTGGAATAGGGAGACCTGGAAAGAATTTATTTGTTGCAGGGTTTAGCTTTGTTACTACAGAAAGAGACCTTGAAAGGAAGTTCTCAAGGTTTGGCCGTGTGAGAGATGTTCGCATAGTTCGGGATAAGAGGTGACTTCGTCTTACAATTCATTGAGTTTCATTGTAAATAGTCTACTTATGAGATGGTCTCTTTGCTGCCATGAACATTCTGATAATTTATTTTCCTCCTAGACCCTCCTTTATGTCCATGCTTTGGATGTGTATAAGGAGTCTTACAGTTGTTTTCTGTTGGTTTTGGAAAATGCGTGATAAAGTGAGATCAACAGAGAATCTACTCTGCAAAGTAACTAAACGGCTCGAATCCACTATCCCTAACCCTAAATAAACAATAAAATAAAGCAAAGAAACTGAACAAAAAGTTGAACAAACTGGCAACCAAATTTCTACATTCTTAAACTGATAAAGTGATAAACTAATTACATAAAAGGCTTTAATAGCCTGCGCCACCTATTAAAAGACTAAAATAACCTTGCTAGGATCGGCAAATAAACAAAGAGCCTCTTGGGCCAGAACTAATAATAAAAGACTACTAGTAAATAGCCTAACAACAATTACTAAATAATAGAATACTTCTTAGACTAAGGGTTGGTCGCACCCCCTTACGAATACACCTACGTGGGTATTTTAACCTGATTCATTTATCACTTCACTTATACAATGCTGATTCTTTGAATGCTGGTCCTAGAGAGTGATGTGTTTGTTGAGGTTATCTTACTTCTCTATCTAGTTTGTTTCAAGTAACATGATTAATAAAAGAATTGGCAACCATGTGGAGTATAACATGAGATATGCAAAAGGGAGGGAGAGCAAAAAACCACACGTTCACATCATTCATGATGTTGGCGAACTATTTCCAAGTTCCAATTTTTTTTCTTTTTCCCATGAACGGCTGATATAATATCAATAGTTTTGTTTAAAATTGGTTTGACTTTAGTTTGTTCGTTTAGGAAAGGAAGGATCGAAGTGTATATTTCTTTTAGTTGGTGAATCTCTCTTTGGTTGATCAATGTGTACAAGACTCTGAGTGGAACCTACCTGGTATTTGCAATTTTGCATTGGTAAGATGTAAGAAGCTCCTTTTGATTTGATATGTGTGTGAACATATTTCTTCTAGTAGATAGGGACAAGTTTATGAAGTTAGTTTGTCGTTGGTTAAGTTATATTTTGTACATATATAATTGATAGGTTGGATTGTTTCTATAACATTTTCTTAGCCTGTGCATCAGCTGCTTTAATTCATTAATGTAATTTTGCTTGGGAGGTGTTTGTAGATTGCTGGTTGGAGATAAGAATGCTTAATGCTTATTTGTTTGTTTTGATTTGTTAGATCCGGCTCTTGAAGACTGACTTGTCTTTTTTTAAGGTCTGGGGATTCTCGTGGTTTTGGCTTTTTATCCTTGGAAAGAGATGAAGATGCAGATGCAGCGATCCGGGCTCTTGACCAAACTGAATGGAATGGTCGGGTTGTCCTGGTGGAGAAGTCAAAAGCACCTGCTCGCTGAAGGATTTACTTTGTTGATCATTGATGTGACTGGTCAAAGCTAGCTTTCGAGTTTGGTCTTGATGCAGTATTTATATAGCTTCCAAATCTACTTTGAATTTATCTTCTCCTCAACAGTGTTATAGATTCTGGATATATGGCAAGTACTGCTTGCTGCAAGACTTTATGTTTGGTTGCTGAAAATTCTTTAATGTTATCAAGACTAGCAAATCTATTTCGAATTGCTTTAAAGGTTATTATGCAGAAACCACTTAAAGATGGTTACAACTTTCATAAGATATTTCATGTAATTTATTGTTTCTACCTCTTACTCAAATGACAATTTACATAAAATCCTCTTTCAGGGTTCACTGGCGATTAGAAATGAAAGTCCTGTACCTACTATGTGCCTAAGAACCTCTACCTGAAGTCCGTTGTACCTGGAAACTTTGAGCTAGGACATGTTGCACAATTTGACATTTTGAAACTGATTATTCTGGAGTTCACGTGCAACCCCAGTTCTGTTCCTTGCTGGAAGACTGTATTGGTGAAACATGCTCTTAATCATAATCTTTCTATTTTCTCTTTACAGAACCTCTCATCACATTTCTAGGGATTTTCTTATGCTGCAGGCTTTGTTAGGACACTGATTCTTAAGTAGTAAAGGCAATTTGATCACCCATTAGTAAAATCTGGGAAAATGATGCACGTGGAACTTTTTTTTGGCTCGACTACGATTGGTGTTTTGTGGTTCATGTTCCTTTCCAATTTCTGCAACTTGGATTCCTAGACCAATTGCTGTTCCAATCCCCTTACTGTGCTTGTTAAATGCGTGGTGATGATATGATTGTGATTCTTGTAGTCTATTTTTTTTTTTTTTCATTTTTATTAGTTCATCATACACTTGGAGGTTCTCTTCTGTGCTGCAGGACAATGTTCTTAACAATAAACAGTTATCTGATGACTTGAACCATTACTCTTGTTCGCACCTTGTGGCTTGTGTACATGGAATCTCTGGACAAGAACACGATTGCCATCTGCCATTTAGAAAATGATCATCGTGGAGTCAGTTTACAATATCATTTTCACATCTTGGTTTCTGAAGCCATTAGACCAATCACTGACATATTCTCTTACTTGGTTGGAGAAACAAATGATGTCAAAATCTCCTTCTCCATGTTGTCAGTGAGGTTCTTCCCTTCATTTATTCATTTTTTATTTTGAGACTTATCGTTTGTATGGTATATCTCTAAAGTCGTATCTTTTAGCACAGGTGGTCGTGGAACTTTGTTAATAGTACGGCTGGTTCCATCACTGGAGGCAAAAAGGGTCAAACGTCCAAAAACTTGCTTTGGCTTTCTGGGACCAGTGCATTATTCTTGAGGGGAACTTCCTCTATCAATCTGAAGTCAGAACTGTACATTGTACTGTCTCTTTAGGTCTGGTTTGGGGACTCAAAGGTAGGCTTAAGTGGGTCTTTGATCGCTAGTAGAAAATTATACTCTCCAGAAGGTAATAAACTTCACTTTAGAGTTGAGTTTCTTTAATTAGTGAGGTTCAATTTCATCAAGGGTTTCTTTTTAGCATATTATTATTACAGTTCAAAACTTTCTAGTTTTTACCATTCAAATTTGCTAAATTACTAGGTTATCTGGAATTCCTATAATTCTCTACGTAGATTGTAGGTAAGCTGGGGTGAACCCATGTCTTATGGTTGCTGAGGAGTCAACCATTTAAAACAAAGGGCTCAGGGATTGTCCTGGATGGTGGTTTGAAAGTAAAAATAGCATATACATGTGTTAGAACTTGGGAGTCAAGTAGAATGTTGTCCTTTTCTTACCATTATATTATAATTAAGGTAATACTTTTAAAGAGTGCTGTGGTTCTTGGATATATGAGAAGGGTCAAGCTTTGTCAGAGTCCACTGGAGTCCCCAATCTGACTTCTTGAATGAAGCAAGACTTGGGCAAGTCAGAGTTTCATAGTTTTAGATTTAGTAAGGTGTGCCTGAACACATTAGCAATGGGCATCACCCCTTCACAACTACTAAGGTAACCAATCTTTGTTGCTTTGTGATGAGTTGATTACAGTTCCTTACTGGAACAACATGCCTCAGATACCCTTGTATTAAAACTGGATTCAGAGCTGAAGAAATTACCAAAGGAGCAGTTGGCACTCTAGCTTGTATATTGTAAGCAGTGCAGCTTGTGTGCCCTTTTAAAGTACCTAGGATGTTTAGGAAACATATCTCCGAACATTTGGCTTGATTTATGGGTCGACTGATTATCGTTTACAGGTCGACCGTTTGCACCTAGGGATTGACCAGTTGGATCCCGAATGCCGTCATTTTTGTCAGGGGCTGACCGGTTGGCTCACCAGTAAACCAGTGGAGGCAGTGTCTTGCACGTAAAGACCAATTTTGGGTGGTTTCTCCTCCGTTTTGTGATGCGTTTCGTGTTTCCTAGAGAGTTATTAGAGGAAGGTCTTGGGATATTGGTCTCTTGTGCTTCTTGTGTTTGTTGTGAAAGGGTGAGATTTCTGAGAAGTGAAAGACTTCATTGTGTTCACTGTTAAAGTAATTGAGTTAATTGTGCCTTTGTCCATAGTTTTTAATGGATTCGGGTTTTTCCATGTAAGATTTGTTTCTTGTGTCATTAGATTTCTATTTCGTTTTCTCTCGATGTTTTCAAACTTACAGGCAGGTTCAGCGGGGCAGACCAAGGACAACGGTGGGGTTGTTACTTTTCCCAATGTGTGTTTATGTTGCAAGGTTCACAACAAGATGATCTAAGGGTGCGAAGAGGTTCATTCATTCAACAAACTCCTGTACATCTTCTTCCCTTCCATTAAGACTATCCCCCACAAACCATAGTATTTAAAATATTATCAGAATGCCTATAAAGGTTAATGAGGTGATCTCCCCGTATTGGAATCCTGTCAGCTGTATCATCATTGTCCCTCTGCAACCAGAAACCCGCGAAATTGATGGCCGGAACACTAAATGAATCCTGCTTTTCTAGTTGTCCTTTTATCACGGTCTCTACCTTGAACAGAGCTTCAGATAACCAATACTGGGCATCTTCATCCGGGTCTGGACGGGTAGCAGGCCACATATTTGCTTGGATACTATGCAATGCATTTTCAAACAACCGAACCTAATCTGACCTAAAAATGGAGTTCCATTAATTTTTGGTGAGTCTGGCGGTATAAGTGTTAGATTATAAGAATAAAACTTTTTATAGCTCAAGCCTGTGTGTGAGGATCGCCATAAAAGCGTACGCCAAAACAAAATGGTGCCCTACAGATCTGTTTGAAATTGCACCCCACGAATATCTAAAGGCCGTGCTTGGTGCTGCTTCGAATATTAGTCGTAAAACTTGTATTGCTGCTTGGTATATCCATTGTAAATGTGCTGTGAATATTTACTGCTACTTCGTATGCACCTTGTAAATGTAAAAATTATCATTCTTTTTATTCTTCTCCACCTACAAAATCGTTTATAGTATTTTATTTATAAAAATATCATTAAATTAGACAAGCTGTGTGCACGCGCGTGTGAAAAGAGCGAGTGCATGTATTTTTTAAAATTCTTATTTTTACAATTTTTTATTAAAATTATTTGAGCTTTATAAAATTCTTTATCATCTTCTATTGAATCATTTTTAGTTTTTTAATAATAATAATATTGTGTAAAAAAATGATTGGAGTTTAATTAATGTTATTTAAAGTTAAACAAAATTGGCAATCAACAGTAAAGAATTAATGATGAGGACTTTTAATTAATTTTTTTTTAATAAGGTTGGAAGTTTTAGAATTGAATGATATTTTTGTAAAGATGATTTACATGATGAGATAATTAATGTTATTTAAAGTTAAACAAAATTGATTAGAATTTGATTGAAAATCAACAGTAAAGAATTAATGATGAGGACTTCAAATTAAATTTTTTTTAATAAGGTTGAAAGTTTTAGAATTGAATGATATTTTTATAAAGATGATTTACATGATGAGATAAACACATCACCAAATTTCATCCCTTAAGCTACAATCTAAGTGGACCCTACTTCAATTCTGTTTCGATTATGTCCTCAAACCCTTCGATCTTAATATCATTTCCGTTGGTTATTAGTCTCTCGCGCTTCTTGGGTTTGTCGCGGAACTGAGAGGTGAGAAATTTCATTGTATATATTCACTTTTGATGTAATTGAGTTGATTGTGCTTTTGTCCGAAGTTTTCAGCAGATTCTAAGTTTTTCAAATTTGTTTCTTGTGCCACATTATTTGTATTTCATTTTCTCTCAATGTCTCCGAACTTATTAGGTTTGAAAATCGTATCGGCAAGGCGGACAAAGGAGAATATGAAGTCCTAGGCATAAGTTTGAAAGTGAACATAGTAATATATAATTTTCTTCTTATCTAATGCACATCTTCATCCTTACTTTGAGTTTCTAAACATAATGTAGGGTGATTTTGTTAGGGTATGGATGGTATTTTTGTTTTTGTTGACATGGGTGTGAACAAGAGCAACCAAATAAAATACAATTGATTCAACAATTAATTTTATATCTTTGATCCATAAAATATATTAATAGTTAATTGTTAGATGTTAAGATGTAGATAGAAATTGAACCTAATTAAGTCGTGATTTCAACTTACAAAGACCTTATCATCCTTACACAAGTTAATTTTACCAAAAACTGTTTGGTAAGTTGGTACCATTCGGGTCGGGGGAGGTTGTGGCCCTGGTGGGTTCCAACTTCACGGTGGTGATATTGTTATGTATGTTTGTATTATGTTTGACGACTTCTCTTCGTATGTGGTGACGAATTTTCTTTTTTAACACGGAAAACTCGAGCTTTTAAGCATTTTTTTTTGTGGCCGGTGTATACTAGCCCACGTGCGTCACACAAACTAGTAGGTGTAACTCCCTCTGTGCAGAGATTTTTCTTAGAAGTATCCCATGGCCAAGAAACTTTTAAAGAGTTTGCAATTTTGCATCATCTTTCTCTTTCAATTCCTTCTGGTAAATGGTACGATGATGAACTGATGACTGATATGAGCGGCCCCTCCATTATTTATTAATTTTAATAACGCTCCTGTTTCAATCGTTATCCGTAATATATAAAGCCATCATCATGAAAGTAATGGCAACTTATAGTAAGCCATTTGTCTTATTTTTAGATAATCTTCTCATAAAATATTATGTTATTTATCTCATTTTTTATATTTATTCTTACACCTTGTTTACACTAGTTTGTAAACCCACAAAACCTTTATTTTGCGAGAAAAGTTATATGCCACTTGATCAAATATAAGTGGATGAAAAAAAATTTGTTTATGAGTAAAATTTCAATAATGGCATCCCACCTGCCAATACAAATATGGTAAAATCAGTAGTAAGGCTTGTTTGGTTCCCGATTCAAAATTTTCTTTTCAAAAACTAATTTACACATAAAATTAAACTATATCTTGTATATCACATCTAAAATTGTACTTTGACTTTACTATAAATTCTATTTGATTTCATTGAAAACACATAAAATTACATTTTTGTGTTTTCTAAAATATTAAATAATTCTCTTGCAAAATCCAAAAATAATTTTGGATGTAGTACAAGATGTATATTAGTATTGGTGTAAATTAGTTTTTAGAAACAAGTTTTTGGATAACGAACCAAACGGACTCTAAAAAACTTAAAATTAGTCCTAAAAAACTCTACGGAGAGATGATCCTAAAAAAAAAAATCAATCCTTTGAACATCCTTACGTGGACTCCGTATAGGACTCTAAACAACGTCTAAAAATAAGTGGGGTGTGCATAGAAAAGTGATGGTGGGTGGAAATAGGTCATCCCAAGATTTAAAGTTATGACCTTCCTGCATGTGCTATATAAGTATAATGAATTATTTTATTTTTATATTTCATTTTAGTTAATATTGTTGTTGAGATGAGCTGGTATTATTATGTGTGAAACATGAGAGGATCATGCTAGCTAGCCAACAATAAGACAATAGAACATGATTTGATTGTTGATAATTAATTTCTTTCTTTCTTTTGGTGAGGCAACACATGGTTTATTTTGATGAAGTTTGGACCCAACGCCACTAGTAAAGTAAAGATTATACCCACAAAAGTGTGTATCACTTTGGGCATGCATTATGACGCTTAGAATTGAACCCTAAGCCTCTTAGAGCATCTCCAATGCAATGTGGATGTGGTAAAATAAGACTGCCACATAGGAAAATACACATTTCTCAAAAAAAAAACTCCTAAAATATTAATGTGAAGACACACTTTTAAACTGAGTTGGCAGTGGAATGGAATACTATTGGTGGAATGGATGTGAAAAATGAGGACATTGTGAAGTTGAATGTCTAGAATTTGAAAGAATTAGACATTCAACTTCACAATGTCCTCATTTTTCACACTAGTGTCTTTCCATTCCACCAATAGCATTCCATTTCATTGCCAACTCAACTTAAAATTGTATGTTCACATTAGTATTTGAAGAGTTTTTTATGGAAATATGTGTATTTTTCCTATGTGGCAGTCTTATTTTACCACATCCACATTGCATTGGAGATGCTCTTATACAAGGAGGAATGAACATCATTAATTAATAATGTATCCATTTAAAATTTATTACAATTAGTGCATTGCGAAAAGTTAACGTTATAGAATTGCTTTTAAGATGTATTAGTTGAATACTTAACATTTGATATCAGAGCTATTATTTCTTATGTTCAGGGTTGAGTTGTGTAAGGAACAACCTATAAAATGAAGTAAGACTCATCTTTTTTGTCACACCCCAATTTTCGGTACTCTAAATTCGACCCGATTCGCCGAGTCCGAAAATTAAGGCGGGATTAGTGTAAGTAAAAATATCGAATAAAACTCATTTACTTTACTTTTGAAAGACAATGAATTTAAAAATATTTTGTTAATGGTCTACTTTAGTCAACATTTGTTATCTTAAAGTAAGGTCCAAGTCAACCAATATTTAGGTCAACGCTCATTGACTCGTCAAAAACATTCCAAATCAAAGAAAAATGAAAATTTAATGTTTGAATACAATTTCTGTTTCAACTGCGCATAGTTTAGTAAAATGCACATATCTATTTAATCGTAAATCCAAATTTTATAAATAAACTCATTCTAAAAACTAGATTTATAGATCTACAATTTCATCAGAAATAGTCCAAGGCTAATTCTGAAAATAAAGGGCCCAAATATGCATCTGAAATATTGATACGGATCTTTAAAAACTCAGAAAATATAATTTCAGCTTTTTAACAATTTTTGTAAAATTAGTAATTTTGAAGAGAAATTACTCTCTAACCAGAAATCTAAAATATATGTTGTAATACCTTTTTGAAAAAGAAAAATCGAGAGCTATAACTTTGTTAGAAATAGACTCGACTCAATTTGGACCAGAACATGTCCAAAAATACTGTTTTGTAAATCTGACAGTATAAATTACGGGAATTATACAATTTCGTATAAAACCTAATTAATTCAATGATTTTTGGCGGAAATTAAATGTAAATTAATACATCAATTATACAATTTAAAACTTAATATCTAAGTCTATAAGAATGTTAAAACAATAAGAATTAATACAAATAACCCTTATTCCAAGTGATAGAATAGTAGTTTAATCTATCAGTTATATTTATACAAATTTGATAACACAAGTTATCTGCTTCTTAACCTACACATCTTTGAATCCTTCACCTCAACGTAACCTCTGGGGAGAATTTAGGGGTGAGTAAACTCAGTAGGCATATATCAACCCAAAAATAATAGATTGAAAACATGATTCATCAAAATCACAAGAATAATTAACTGATGAACTTGTAAATAAATTACCATTAAATGATTTATTTTCCAACCATTTAATATCTTATCTTATATTAAACCGGGTAACAACCGCTTCCTCAGTCAGAAACAACGGTCAACCGCTTCCTCAGTCGGAAACAACGGTTTAAGGGGGTCTCCCTTTTCCTACCCATTTGATTAATGTTTACATAATCCTTTTTAGATTTATTATCAATCTAAATCAATTTCTATCACTTAAAAATAAATAGTGATCACATTTAACAAAATACATATTTAATTTGTAAATAATACAAAATAATTCATCTCCATGCATTTTCATAACAAAACATAAAATAAGTTTTAGTTATAATAGAGGGAAGTTCCACATATCCACCTACCTTAATTTGATGATAAAAATCTTGTCCTTTGATCATCACCTTGTTGTATAAAATTCTCTTCCTTGAACTCTTGAATAATTATAACTAATTAACAAGAATATTAATTAAATAAAATAGGAAGAGAAAGAAATGAAAGAATATTAGAAGTTTAGAGAGATATGTTATAGAGGGAGAAGGAAAACTAATTTCAGAGAGAAAGAAATGGTTTGGAGTGAGTTTGGAAACTAAAATGAAGGGGTATTTATAGTTTTTAGCCACGGTTACTGTAGCTTTGTGGTAGGTGAAATAGTAATCATATGTATTAACATGTATACTGTAGCTAATAGTAAATGATGGCTACTGTAGTAGGTGGAATAGTAATCAGATGAATTAACCACATGTATTACTGTAGCGATGTCTGAATAGTAACACGTGTAATATATTTTACTGTGGCGACGACTTTTCGTATACAAACATGTATACCGTTCATATATACGTATATTTTTCATATATACGTATACTATTCTTTTTTTAACATAAAAATACTTGATTTACTTCGTTTTGTAAATCTAGTTTGCATTGTACAATTGAGTACTTTAACGAATTACGTACGTATACGATACTATTCAAGTATACATTACTATTCATTTATACTTTACTATTCACTTATGAAGTTATTTGTCTTGTTTTATTTTCAAATCTAATTCATGTAGTATAAATTGATACTATAGTGTTCATATATACAGTATTATTCCGTGTATATATACTATTTAAGTATACAATCACTATTCATATATACGGACATTATTCATATATACGGTTACTATTCACAAAATATTATTCATCAGATTTTATTCATATAACTTGATTCGTATATAGTTGGTATAAAATACTATTCATGTGATAATATTCATACATATTTTTCATATATACGGTACTATTCATAAAACACTATTCATCCAATTCATATCATATAACTTATTTTATGCATTATCGGTCAATGACACTATTCATGTGGCACTATTCACGTATACTGTACTATTCACGTATACGCTCTTTATTCACCAATGTGTTGCATTATTTATCAAATACTCTTTATAGAGTATAATTTAAATATTATTGTCACTTAGATATTATTTATCGAATAATATTCATGTATCCGATATTATTTATGTGTATGTACTTCGGGTATATACAAAAAAACTTAGGCATTAACTTGTTTATTGAAATCAAGTATGTGCTTGAAGAATTAAATTTTTCGAGGTATTACACTTTTTCTCTCTTTTCTCTATCTATTTTCTCTCTCTTTTTTTTTAATCTCTTTTAAGGGATTACTACTAGAGCAAATGCACCTCTTGACCTCTATGGTTGAATATTAAGAGATCCATTTTGGAAAGGTACCTAATACCAATTGTTGGCAAAAGGCTTAAGGCGAGTACATCCTATGAATAATTTCATAGAAGCCTTCTCTTAATTTCTTATCTGTGCTAGCGTGACACCAATCATTGTTGTCGACACCAACACATTTCGATCCAATTCTAAGGGCTAATTTTTTTTTTTGGAGTATATTTTTCTCACCATATAGATCATCCCTACAAAATATCAAATCATTATACAACTCCTAACCTGATTAAATATTTGACTATTCTTCACCGTTTATTTTCTTACTGTTGATTTCCATTCGACTTCTAGCCAACGTTTGATCGGGTTAGAAATTTTAGAATGTATTAATTTTTTGTAGGAATATTCTACATGGTAAGTAGAACATGCTCCCAAAAAATTCAACCTTACTAGGTCCTAAGCCTTTGTATAAGACCAAAATGTGTTGGTTTCTGCACAAAATAGTTGGTGTAACACCATCCCTTAATTAGGCACCACTGAACTAAATGGACTACAAAAATACCAAAAGGTGATCAGTTCATGACACCATCATATCTTCTTAATAAAATGCAAAAAATTTAAAAAAAAAAAAAAAACCCTAGTTGCTTTTTGAATAGCCGCCGGGGGCTTATATAATAGACTTCAAATCTAAAGTCCAATGAAAAACAAACAAACAACCCCTTAGAATATTCTATTTTGCCTTTATGCATAGAAACAATATATTTTACATTTTAGCCCCCTTTTGAGCTCAGATCATCGCTCTACCTTGGTGGCTGGTGTTAAGGGGGGGAACCATTAAGAAAACAATGGTCATAAAATGCATAGTTTTGAGGTTGGTAGGTTTAAAGGTACAGCAAATAAAGTATACCTAAAACTCCACTTTGTACACCGTAAATATTTGGGGATGATAGTGGTAGTCATGCAAATGTTTCCTTTATCAGGAATACATGCAAATATTTACAAAAATTTGGGAAAAATTCAATCAGCATTGTGTTGTGCATGTAAAGTGGGCCAGCCATAGGAAGTTACCACGATGCATCTTAAAGGCGACAGAAGCATTTTGCACGTGAAAGGCATGAGAATTGGGTGATATTTCTTATCATGATGAGATGAGATGGACTGTAACTTTGTTCACCCACGCTCAAAGGTGACGTAAACACATAATCCCAACCGTCCAGTTCTATACAGTCAAGTAGTCAACACGCAGAGTTGTACAGTCAAAGCCACTCTTAGTTCACTTCGTAACATCCGACGATTAGAATTGTGTGTGTCTACGTCACCAGCGGGTGAACAAATCGGATTCTCTCAGATTTTTGATAAGATTTTTTTCACTTTTGAATTCATCTTTTCAGGTTCAAATATTTGATTGACTGTGAAGTAATTGACAGAGCAGCAAGACGGTTTCTTACCATCGACCAATGGGGACTTGAATATTATTCTATGTGAAGTCAATACCAAATAACATAAGACGTTGTTGCCTTAAATTTGATCTCTCTCCTCTTCTTCTCTCTTTCTCTCTCTACTTTCTCTCTCTTCCAAGTTCCAAATCACTACTTCTTTCAATCATTTCTTTTTCTTGTTTTAAGTTCTTGATAGATTCAAACTTTGGAATCAACAGACCAGGTCCTGATCTGTGGATTATCCTCTTTCATTTCCATACTTTTTTTTTTCTTTATGAAAACCCAAAAAAAGTTCAGCTTAGAAAAGCCTGAAACTTGTTGTGGGTTTTGTCAAACTCTTCAAAATAATTTTCAGTTCTAGTTTGGGTTTCTCCTCAGTTATCCTGATCTTCTTCTATCTGATTCTCCATCTGATTTTTGTTGAAGGAAATTAGCTTCAGCTTATGAAAATCTGATCTGGGTTTTTGTCTCTAACAAATTTCCAAGAATCATAAGATTCCCAATTAGGATCCTTTTTTCTTTTTTGAGAACTTCATTAATTATCTTTCCAAATCCTGATCTGGGGTATCTCTCTTTGAACAAAAAGTTTGCATTTTTGACTTGGATTCTGTAGCAAAGATGGGTCATTGCTTCAGCAAAAAGGAGTTTCCTGAACCAGATAATAAAGGGTATAGAACAGGAGGAGGAAGAGTTGAAGGAGGAATTGCAGGGCACCATGAAAGTCGACCTAACCATGAACATGTGGTTCATCAACCCAGACCGGCTCAGCAGACCCACCCACGCCCGGTCCAGCCGCACGCCCCTGCACCATTAAAGCCATCTACATTATCCCCAAATCATAGGTCTGTTCACATGCCGGATACTATACTTGGTAAGCCATTTGAAGATGTTAAGAACTTTTACACTCTTGGGAAAGAATTGGGTAGGGGCCAATTTGGGGTAACTTATCTTTGTACTGAAAATTCAACTGGTCATACTTATGCCTGCAAATCAATCTCAAAGAGAAAACTTATTAGTAAAAGTGATAAGGATGACGTGAAGAGAGAGATTCAGCTGATGCAACATCTAACTGGGCAGCCTAACATTGTTGAATTTAAAGGAGCTTATGAGGATAAATACTCTGTGCATCTAGTAATGGAGCTTTGTGCTGGTGGGGAACTCTTTGATAGAATTATTGCTGAGGGTCATTATTCGGAAAGGGCAGCTGCAAAAATCTGTAGGTCTATAGTAAATGTTGTACATATCTGTCATTTCATGGGTGTGATGCATAGAGATCTTAAGCCTGAGAATTTCTTGCTCTCAAGTAAGAACGAAGATGCGCTGTTGAAGGCGACTGATTTCGGGCTGTCAGTCTTCATTGAGGAAGGTAATGCTCTGAATCCTCTGTTCTTTTTATTGAATAATCGGTATAACGATATGAACCCAAGAGTAGTACTTGCCCCTGAAAACTGTTTAGAAGGGAAGGGTGCCCAAGGGATCATATACCTACAGGCTGATGTGAGATTACCTGAGACACATCACATTTTACCATGCTTAAGCCGATGTCCATAGTGTCCCACTCTATTAACATTGGCCTATTGGTAGCCCTTTTCGTACAAGTGGCTCCACTCACCTACCGATATCCAGTGTGATGACACTAATCCCATGGGGCCATAGATAATGATAATACATCTTAATCCAGCCTATAGGTTCCCCCTTCCATATTTTTTGACCAATGACGTGGTGGCTTTGGCTCAAATACCAATTGATATGAACCCAATCACATAACTTGCCCCTGAAAATTGGCTTACAAGCGAAGGATGCCCAAGAGCTCATATATTCACCACCAATCCCATACTTGCCAATGTGGGATTACCTGAGGCTCATAAAGCGTATTTGATTGCTGCCTACTATTTTATCGTCAGGAGTTGTTATCAACTTAACCATACATCAAGAAGTTCAATATCAAATTGATAAGTTATGAATCTTGTTGATTTGGACATGTTCTCAACAGTGCTAAATTCTGTGTTATCGATCCTATTTTTATACCTGTGATAAATTTTTAATATAAAGGACTGATATTAAACTTGTTAAACCCGATGATAGAATACCAATTGATCTGTTAAAGGCAAAAATATTCGGTTGTGAGTCCCAAACAGTTATATCAGTTGTTTTTTTATACTTCTTACCTTTTGCACAACTATGGCATCTCGGTTTATCTTCTCTTCTTATATTGTGGTTTGAAAAACCATGAAGGCATTTGATGAGAAAGAGAACTTCTATTTAAAATCTTGTGACTGCATTGTTCAGTTGATGTTTTGCTAAATGGGTTTGATGAGAGTATACATTGCGCAAAGATATTGAGCAATAAATCGTGTCACACAAGAGAGTATATATAGGGGAATGAGACCTTCATCTTTTGGAGTGACCGAAAGGTTAGGGAGTAGATAGTTATTCCTAGGAGGCTGAGTTTCTAGTGATATGTAACTGTTTTGGTGATTGTGATCAGTACCCCCTGATACGAGTTCATAATGGTGCTGAGAGAAGTCATGTGATGCTATCTCATCCAAATTAGCAACTTATAAGGATTACAGGGTGATGAAGTAAAATGCTGGAGAAAAGCATTTATAGGTCAAACTTTGGATTATAAGTGGATCCTTAGTTTGCTTAGCTTTGCATGACAAGTTAGGCCATCAGCTGTTGCAGTTCTATAACGTAATTAAAACTAGGAATAAGCACATTAGATATCGTAATTCTAAATAGAAGTAGACTCTCAATTTTACTCAAAATTTCAACTCATACCATGTAATATGGAGGGGAATCAATCAAATCCCGTCTTGTTGCAAACTCACCCACCAGATTACGGGGCCACCAGCTTAAGGCTTTGGTCTAGATTCTCCCACACATTCGTATAGATCCTTCTTGCAGATTTCTGAAAACCTGATTCTTTCAACCGGTGACTAAACAGTTCTTCAGGTCCTGACAGCTGAATTATCAAATGCTGTAACCTTCGATGTCTGTAATATGCATAAGCAATCAGGATAACTAGTGCCTCTCTCCACACTAGTATTTCAAGTATGATTGGAACTGGCTAAATGGTTTGGTTGAGTTTGTCGTGGCTTCCCCTGATAATGAATCACAGGAAGTGGACCATACAAGTTATTCTAATATTCCTAACGATCAATCATCAAAAATGCATTTTCTTCCTTTTAATAGATTAGTTTCCTTGAAAATTCATGTGGTTTGATGTTAAATTTCAATTTTATATATGTTATTAAGTTCTCAATTTAGTAACTAGTGTTTCACTTCTTTAATACTTCTGCTGACTTCTTCCAAAGACATTTCCTAAGTGATTTATTCTTTTAAAGGCATGTTTATTAGCCTCACCTTGGTCTGACTAGGGTGCCTTTAAAAAGAAAAAAAAAAAAGAAAGAAAGAAGAAACATCTTCTAAAATTGATCCCTCAAGTCTTTGATTTTATGCACCGTATAAACATTTATCTGTAAGTAATAATTGTTATGATTCCCTGTTGACATCTTAATGAAGCCATACTTAATATTGGCATAGTCTTTCTATAGTCAATTTACCTCAACTGAACTGCTATGTAACTCTTGCCAGGCAAGGTTTATCGGGATATCGTAGGGAGTGCATACTATGTTGCTCCTGAAGTACTACGCCGTAGTTATGGAAAGGAAATAGATGTTTGGAGTGCAGGAGTTATCTTGTATATTCTTCTCAGTGGAGTGCCTCCTTTCTGGGCTGGTAAGTACAAAGATCTAACAACGTACTTCTTAAAAGAAGTGTAATTTCTTGCAGCATAGCAATGTAGGTTCTGTTATATTTGCATTAGAAATTATGTGAGATTTATATATGTTGATGACTGGGGCATTCCAGAGAATGAGAAGGGGATATTTGAGGCTGTTCTGCAAGGAGAAATTGACTTTGAAAGTGCACCGTGGCCATCAATATCACACAGTGCCAAAGATCTGGTCAGGAAGATGCTCACACAGGACCCAAGAAAAAGGATTACTTCTGCACAAGTTCTTGGTATGTTTTACTTTCTTTCACACAATTGAACTGTTATCTTGTGAACATTTATTGTTAGCAAGATTTGTTGTGAGACTAATTATTGTGTCTTTTTTTTAGAATTCCATTGATTAATAATCTTTTATTGTAAATTGCATAAAGCTTCTGAATGGAAATCTCAATTCATATGAATATGAAATTAGAGTATGGACAAACTGCTTATGTTAAAAATTGTATATCTTTCTTTAGTGATGATATATATCTAAGTGAGTTTTCCTGATATTAGTGTTGTTTTTTGTTTCTACTGGAAAGCCTGAAATCATATCCAATTATTACTATTAAAAGATAATATGAGAAAAAAGCCAAGTTATCATTGTAATACTTTGGAAATAGTGTAGTCTAAAATAAATTTAATTACTCAAGTGAAATTACAGGGTCATTGTAGTTAATTTATCTATTTGAATTCATATTGAGCTGTTATCAAGTTGAGAATTGTTACTTGGCTTTCTGTCATAGTCGTGTTTCTGACCGAGCTTTTATTTTTGGGAAATTGGGGTGGTCGATGATCTAGAGCACCCTTGGCTCAGAGAGGGTGGAGAAGCATCAGACAAGCCAATAGACAGTGCAGTGCTCTCCAGGATGAAGCAATTCAGGGCAATGAACAAGCTCAAGAAGCTTGCGCTAAAGGTAGGGTGCTGAACTAAGTAAAAAGGCCTCTGCTTTGGAGAAGTTCGTCTCTGGCATGTGTATCAACAAACTAGTCAACAAGTGTCTTCAAACAAACCATCATCCAAAATCATTATGCCAATATTATGTATATGATGTTATTCTATCGACCCAGTTATCTTCTTACATAGGTATGCATAATTTTATGCGGATACCATAGTCAGGACGGGAGGATGCGAAGACCTTGTCATCTTTGCTCTGTTGCGCGTGCAGCAGATATCGAAGATAGTTAAGGCAATCAGTGGATATCTTGGGTGAATTGACCTCATTACAGAATACTAACTTTTTAGTCTGTTCTTGTGAACAGTTAGTGAACCTTATTGCAAATGGTTCAGAAAAAAGAGGCCGAAATTGTTAAGTTCATCTAGGGGATCGAAATTTTATCCAAAATAATCCTTTATGGAAACAGTAACTTAGGGAGCAGTCTACGTGTTCCACTTGTGTTGCATCCTCCTATCCTGATATGAGTACTCTTCGTTTTTCACTCCGCAAATTAATTTGATTCCCGATATTAACTATAATCATGTAATGTATGGTTTTTTACTACTGTCTATGACACTTGAACATGTCCGTTTCAAACTTACATGGAGGTATTGGTTTCAATGTGCATTTACTATATTGTGGTGGGGGTTTGGAACTCATACAGGTTATTGCTGAAAATCTTTCTGAAGAAGAAATCAAAGGTCTGAAAGCAATGTTCACGAACATGGACACCGACAAGAGTGGGACAATCACCTACGAAGAACTGAAGACTGGATTGGCTCGACTTGGGTCAAAGCTCTCAGAAGCTGAAGTCAAGCAGCTCATGGATGCTGTAAGATTACTGCACCACACAATTATATATTTATCCTCGTTCATATCGTAACCTTTTATTTTCTTTGATAAGTCATTCATTTCATACTTCACCTTCGTTCGTGAGTTAATGTGTTCCCAATTTCAGGCTGATGTGGATGGAAATGGGACGATCGATTACATTGAGTTTATCACTGCCACAATGCACAGACACAAGCTAGAAAGAGAAGAACATCTGTATAAAGCCTTTCAGCATTTCGATGCAGATAACAGTGGGTGAGTGTGCTATTTTTCACTCTCTTCATAAAATTCTGTTTCCTGTCCTTTGTTTATAGTTACATATCCACCACTCTTTTAGTCGGTTAAATTGCCAAGTCTATTTCATTTTCTTCCGAAATAATGCTTGAGATACATGCCAACGAGCTTACATGGAAAAACATAATTTCTACTTCTTTTGGTTATAATTCTTTCATGTATATCTGTTTACCTAGAACCGTGTTTATATGTGTCGTTAACTCAAACACTAATATTTATACAAAAGATATTCTCATTTTTATCTTATTATGGATGCGTTTCACATATTTTCTTAGAAGAATTAGGTCTCACAATTCTATGTCCTACATTCATTATCTAACATTCCATCAGTTTGTCAGAAACTAAACGTATTTCCAATTAAATTGATCTAAAAATAGTTTGAAACATAGTAATCAACTCGCTGTGTGAAAGGTTGAACCATTTCTAAATTCACCAACTCAACTAGTCTTGAGAAGTTTCCCTTACCTTTTCCTGTCTAATATTCTTGTAAAATTCTTTGCCTTTGGGCTTTTTAATAGATTTTGCTTTATCAAAGAAAAAAAAAATGATGAAGAAAATTGAATTTTCCCTTACCAGCCAAAAATCTGGATCTTAGGGTGACTTAACATTTATGTACTTATTGCAAGCAATAACTATTGGTTATTATGGACTTTGATTGGTCTCACCTAATTATATATTATAAATTTTTTTTGTTCATATACTTGAACAGGTTTATTACAAGAGATGAATTGGAGAAGGCCATGAAGGAATATGACATGGGTGATGAAGCAAGTATTAAGGAAATAATATCAGAAGTCGATGCAGATAATGTAAGTTCTCCCTAAATAAAAGATTTTACGCTTTCTCTGATTAAATTCATGTTTTTTTTTCTTTTTCTTTTTGCATAGATTCATGCAAAATTACTGATTACATTGAGCCTATAGGATGGAAGAATCAACTACGAGGAGTTCTGTGCAATGATGAGAGGTGGATCACAGCAGCCAGCGAAACTCTTTTAGTTTCATTAATGGTCATTCTGTGTTGCAACGGGAACTGATAGTTCGATGTGATCTAAGCAAAATGAACTACATGGGGAGTTTCGTATTGAGGATTTGAAGCTAACTTCTATGAGTTCTTGAGGTATGCTTGTGTTGTTTACTTTTGAGATTTTCTCCACCATCCTCATCAGTATTCAAATTGGAGTATCAATTTGAGCATTTGAGGCTGTTATTTGGATTCTTTGTTGTTGAACTGTAGTCTTTGTGCATATCTAATTCTCTGTTCATTTTGTGTTTGGATTGTACTTTTGGGCAGCCTGATTATGTTTGATGACTCAAACAGAGGGTATTTTATGAGAAGAATTTCCTATATTTTTAATGAATTTATCATAATGTTTCGGACACCGTTCGATCAGCTGTGGATAGTGCTTGATGTGTTTGTGTGCATGTGTGTTTTTTTCTCCTATGTTTTTATGGATGCAGTTCAGCAGTTCCCATTCATGACTTTCTTTGAGTGGTTTCTTTTCCTTCCAGAATTTCTCATATGATCTCAGAGCCATTTGCGTCTTTACATTCTAACTCCTAATCTATGATCATGGTCCTACACTCCTACATTATAAATTTTTGAGTTTGATTAGCAAATGTTGGAGTAGTTATGGATTGGTTATTATTAAGGAATTACTGGAGCCACACTTTCTTGTTTTTTAACACCCTATTTATTCTAAGACTATATAAACCCTCTTTTTGGGGTCCATAATGAGAATGATTTAATGTTTTTTTTTTCTTCGATATCCTTAACATGCTCATCATCTTCACAAAAAGTCACATAGTTCTAAACCAAAATATAAAAGAAATAAGCCTTGGATAATCTCCCTGTGAGCCCCAGCAAATACAGTGTAAGAGCAAGTGAAGAGTTAATTTGAATTAGTGGGATGCAAGTAAAATTTTCCTTTTTCTAAAAATGACTTAATGGACAACTAATTAGACTTGTCAATGATTCAGGGTTAAGGGCAAGTCTAATGGGATCCCTTCATCTATGGCTCCATGGCTTGCTAGTGTGGGATCTCTTAATCAGCTAATCAACTCAACTTTCTACTAAAATGCAGTTCCTTAGCGTGCTCCCCTCCCCCTCTCTCTTTCTCTTCTAGCAGTCATTTCTCTCTCTCTCTCTCTCCCTCCCTCTCTCTCACTTTTTCTCTCTTACTCTGTCAAGAGATTCTCCAGATGGGTTTGCGGGTTAAGATTATCCCTAGACAAGTTGGTGGGTTAAGGTTTGACCCTTGAATTTCAATTATTTCCACAAAACTAATCCAAATCCCTTCAATTCAAATGCAATCAACCACGGCATATATGAGAATATTTCTTCTTCTTTTTTTTTTTCATTGTTTAAGAAAAATATAAAAGAAACTAAAAAGCCTGGGTCAATTTTCACTCGGATGATTTTGGGGTTTGGTTCATTGGTTCAATGTACATAAAAGTCTTACACCGACTAAGAACCTGACACAAAACTCCCTCTGTCCCTCATCTCGATACCAGCTAAACCTTAACACTTGTATAAGTAGATTTTTAATGTTGTTCCACCACCAATATATCCATACCTTTACTTGGAAAGAAGGTTTGAAACATAGAACAAGAAAAAGCTAAGGTTGTGTTTGGTTCATTAGCTGAAAACAAGGTTTCAATAACTAAGATTACAATCTAAAACTCCTTCATATATTCTCAGTATTTTTAGTAGGCTGATTGATATTTCAGCCCACCATTTTACTAATTCTAATTCGACTTACTTACCAATTGGTTCAAAAAAAAGGCCGACAATACAAATTTTATTATCAGTTTTGTAAACTAGACAAGATGTTTTTTGATTATGTTGTTTTATGGAATTGAGGAATTATTTTACGAAATTTATAGTATTAGCTCTACCGAACCGACCAGTAAAAATTCGAAAATGAGTTCTATATCAACTTCAAATTTATTTTTCAAAACTCATTTATGAAACGACCTACCAAATGCGTTTTTAGATCCCTCGTTTGAAGAATCAATGAATCTTATCCGGATCATGAACCAAACACTACCTAAATTCCTTAAACAATCAAAGCGCTTAATCTCTTATTAGGTATTACTAAATAAACTAAAAAAACAGGAAAAGTATACCTTTATTTAAATAACTTGCATCCCCATGACTTAATATGGAAACCCTAATAAACAAATAGATAGAAATCTTGCTTTTCCATCCTTATTTTCTCCTACTCCAAAGCTAACACAACATATCATGTGAGGGTTATTAATATAAAACGTGAAGTATCAAAAAGGACTTAAGATCTTATTAAACACAAACAACAAGACAATCAAAATTATATATTAAGCCCACTTGCAACTCTTAAGTTCAAAATTTTCATATTAAAAAAAGGAAAAGCCAGTTGATTAAAAGGGTGGGTACGAGAAAACTCCCATCAACAGCACATTTTCCATGGAACCCTAAGTTAGTTTTTTTAAAAATTTAAGAATGGAATCCAAGGTTTAGTCTTATATTCTTCTGACATAAGTTGGCAATTGAGACAACCATTTAAGTTACCATTCCACGTGAGCTTGTTTTTGCTATCTTGTACTCCACTACCATATAATATGCACGTGTGCACACATTTTTTTAGACATTGGAAAGGGAGTTCATCAGTCATGGACTCACCAGTCAAGACACAAAATATTCAATCTTATATAGTTAAATTATAAAGTACATTTCCTTCTTGATTTCATTGTAAGCAACAGCTATCAAAACCTAATTAACCATGAGAGAAATAAGAAAATGGAACCCTAGATTTGTCTAAGCCTTAGAAACATTAATTATGGGAATTTAAGACATAAAGACTTGGGTTTTGTGAAAATAATCAAAAGGGTATCTATTTTTTCCATGAATTTCATGTTCAATGTTTTAAGCTTTAACATAACATGGATTAATAGTTAGTACCAAAGTTTATCAACTTCTTCATTCAAAAACTTCCACACAAAATAGCATTTTAACTTTTCAAAAGGTTGATTGGACCTATTGATAAAGTTGTGCGATTGATAATAGAAAACACAAAATTATGTAAAGTCCGAGTTTGAATCTAGCTCTATGCTATCAACATCAATAAATTTTAGCAATTAAACTAGCTCTCATTTACAATTTTAGCAGACATTTGATAATATTTTTAGGATCGCGAGATTTGAACTCAAATTTGTACCAGTAACAACAAAAATAGTTACCATTGCTAGAATTACTTGCAATAATAATAAAATGAATTAATGATAACTAATAAAATTAAATTTTGATATGAAGTATAAAAAAATAATAATAATAATGAAAAGAGAAAGAAAACACATGAGAGGGGATCAATTTTAATTTAGGGTTACTAATTATTAGTTTGTTTATTTTTTTTTTGCTTGTTTAGACAGACTAAACTAGCAAATCCAAATAGCACCGTTGCAGCTTAATAAACAACAAGAAAAACTACCTGAAGTCTACTCACTATTTTTCTTGTCATTTCCTGCGTTGTATTTGTGCAACCTTTTAAGAATTGTGTGCAAAGTAGTTAGACTGGTTGGGTCTAGAAAGAATTAGGAAGTAGAGACTAGAGGGAAGATAGAGAGAGAAAGTAGAGAGAGAGAGAGAGAGAGAGAGTGGTGTTCTTTGTGATGCACGTGGTATTGCATGCCTCAGCCCCCGCCGCTCTCTTTTACAAACTGAAACAGAAAAGACACTTCATTTTCTCTGATCTTCACCCTCTCTCTCTCTCTCTCTCTCTCTCTCTCATATAGATATCCATTTCCACAGTAACTTAACCTTCCTTTTCCATTCTCTGCTCTTTCTCTGCAACTTCTACTTCTTTGACCAGCTTTTAGTGTTATATGTTCTCTCTCTAAACTCATGCTTCTGATCAGCCTTTTTCCTATCTGGGTTCTGTAGCATTTTCACCTGTTGTGATCACACCATTCATTTTGATACATCAAACTCATCTTTGTTCCCCAAATTCTCCCATTCTCTTCCAAGAAAACCAGTTTTTCAGAATGGGTTTTTCAAAAAACTTCTAGACTTTATCACCCATATTGATCTTTCGCTTCTTGGATATTTGATTTTTTTCAGTTTTCTATAACAATTTGTCTCTTAAGGATTTTTCATCACAGGGTATTCAGTTCTCTGCTTTTTTTGCATAGAAATTTACCCTTTTTATGTAGGGTTTTAACCAAGATATCTTGATTTTTGAAGTGGGTCTTGAGTGTTCTTCAATGGTAGAGCTTCAATCTTGTGCTAGCATAGTTAATCCATCTGCATTATGTACTAGAAACAGAGGGTGTTCTTTAGAATTTTCTGCTCCACCCACTTCATTGGATTGTGAAGAGAGAGAAACAACGGGAGAGGGAGTCAATGTTGTTGCTGAGATTTCGGCTCAGTTGCAGAGGGAACGTCAGAAAAATGCAGAGCTTATGGAGAGGATTTCCTTATTGGAAGCTCTAATACAGGAAAGAGAGAAGGTTTCTATCTCTACAAATGAACAAGTATGAACAATTTGAATAACAGAAATCCTTGTTTTACCTTGTTTTTTTCATGTAAAAGGGATCATATAATATTTCATGCATTATCCAGTTCCTTTAAATTTGATCAAAAGTTGTATTTGAGTTTTGGGTTGGATTTGAAGGTTGTTTAAACATAGAAATCTATCTTTAGGATGCGATGCTTAGATGGAAGAGTATTGGGTTTGATCAGAAGCCATTATTAAACTAAAGATCTTCCCTTAATATTTATTCATATTGAAGAAACCATAGAAGATAACCTCTTACACTTTAAGGAGTTAATTCCATATTGCTCTGCACTGCCATTGTATTGAAATTGTTTTTTAATGCAAGTTCAAGGTGCTATTATACTAGACCTGAGTTGTTTTCCTTAATGAATTGAACTGTAAATTGTGGTCTGTATAAAACTCACAACTCATAAGTATGATTAAAAAAAAAAGATGGGTTGGCATGACTGAAAAACTACATCATGGAAAAATTTGCATGAAGACCAAGATTGGGTAAATGGGTTGTATGCAATTCAATTTTGGATTAGATCAAATCTTGAAAAAGAATGGAATAAAAATCATTTTTAGGTGAAAAGATGACAATGACTATAGATGGAGAATACATGGATTGTACTTTAGAAATGAGGAGTTTTTGTTTTCTTTGATCAGTAGAGGATGAACAGAAGAAACAAAAAAAAATATCTACTCATTATTTTGATAAAAAAGATAGCTCACTATCTATCAAAATCATATATCTTTGCCACAAATTAATACTTTTCTTATCTATTGCTTCTTTTCTTTTCTTTTTTCCTTTAGGCTATTGATTAAGGGATTTTGGTGGCAGGATCATCGGCCTAGTGCTACGGACAGAAGCTTCAAGGAGTTCAAGAGACAAAAGATAGAACCAGGGAGCAATGAAGTTACAGATGTAGAAGTTCCGCAAAGTTGTGACATGGTCAAGGAGATTAAGCATGGCAGTCCATGCATGGCCCTAGAAAACACCAACCAACAAGACCGCGTTGTCAACTGGATGAGCATGGATGATACGGAGTTTCTGAATTTTGAAAGATTTAAGGATGGTGATTTTACTGCTGATTGTGAGGATACAGATGATAGTGACGACGATGAGTACTACGATGAGGACGAAACTGACAGTGATGATAAGGATAGAGAAAATGATGACAACTCTCAAGTTTCTGATACATTAAAAGATCATGTCCATGGGAGCGTTAACGGTGGAAAACATACAGAATTCTTGGGAAGACCTCCTGGTGGTCAGTGTGAAGTGAAACTGCTTAATGTGAGCCAAGAAAACCACAATGATCAAAATAAAGGGATTTCAACACCTGATCCGAGATTTATGACTAACAAGAAGGAAAACAAAAAACAAAGAAGGAAAGAAAGCAAAAAGAGTAAAGGATGCAAACCGCAGTTAGAGACTCATAACTTTGGACAGGAGACTGGACATAAGGGATCTGTTAGCATATCATCAAACAAAAAACCCCTGAAGGTGCCGTTTTGTCCGAAGGAAGTCAAGAGAATAATAGAATCCGAAGTGCTTATGTTAAAGAATGCTCAATCTCATACAATACGAAAGATCATTGTTTTTGCATCTTTGGGTATTCGCCATGGATGTGAAGATATGTATGAATTGGACTTCAATCACTTTAGCATATTACATAAGGGAGAACCATATGTGTCTCCAAAGATTCCTGGGGTAAGTATCAAAACCAACCTAGTCCATATACTAATTAAATTGGAATTGGTTATTATGGGATAGTCATAGAGTAGCTTAGATGTTAATTGGAAATGTGCTTTTTGCTGCTTGCTAGTGGCGTTTATGTCAAAAAATGTGAAAAGAATGCTTCTCTTCATTATACCCATATTAGGAGGTTTAATTGCAAAAACTCCTAAAGCATCATTTATCTAAACTAAATTTCGTTTTGTCTGTTAAAATGCATCGTATGATATGCACTAGATACTGAAGCTTAAGTTGTGGAATTATTGCTGTGACTAGGCAGGTCATGAGCATCAACTTGTGTTTTTGTCTATTACATCCTAATTTTGCTCGACATCAACGTCGGTCCATGAACTCATTTCTGAACACTCACATCACATTCCAAGAGCAACTTTGTGCACAAAATCTATAATAGTGATCAAATACTGTTTCTCATGGCAATGTACATGGATTTTAGTACTTTGTGTTGAAGGTCCTTTACTTGCTAATTACCTGTCCGAACTTCTCTTCTTTTTTCTTTACTTTTTTTAATTTATCGGACTGGTTTAATTACTTCATGTGTTCATTCTGTTATTATATCATTTTTAGGCATGCATTCCTTTTGTACTCTTTAGTCTTTACGCGATGCATCATTTTAGGCTCATTCTGTCCCAATTCCTTTTGTTCATTTTAGGCTCATTTCCTTCTGTTATTTTGCCATTCTCAAATTCTGATCTCCCATATTATTTGGATGAGAAAAAGGGTATATCTTGTAACTTTTATCAACGTCCTCATTTCAACAAAGTTCTGAGTTCTTTTGGTTAATAGATAAATAATTTTATGTTATGATTCGCTTATCTTCAAAGCTGTGAACTTATGGTGGAGTCCCATGTTAGATCTTTCTCATTTTACTTTCTGTCACAAAGATATATTTATTCCTTATAATTTATCATTGTTGACCTTTGTGCAACAATTTCAGGAACATGTTCTATATGAGAATCCTGGGGTTCGGAGGAAAGTCTTCTATCCAAATCGGCAGAACCCAACATTATGTCCTGTCCAAATACTTGAAGAGGAGAAGGCTATGCGTCCATCTGACATGAGCTGCCCGTCATGCTTATTTTTGTGTATTAAATATGGTGGAAGGACAAGAAATCTTCCTCAGAATGAGTACGTATTTTTCTTCACTAAATTTACTAGTCCATCATTCCATTGCTTTTCTTCTCTCTTTGAAAGCACCGGGAGAAATTAACCTGTTAAATGTTTTCTCATGGAATTATGGAAGCATGTAAATTGTGGAAGTGTAGGGTTGTTGTGAATCTAGCACCAACCTATAACACCATATTGAAATGGACCAGTTTATGCTCTTTGAGAGTCTCGTAGAAGTTGGTTTTGGTTGGTAATAGACGCATAAAAACTTTCAAATACCATGGACTTCCTTTCAAGTTTATAACTTCAAAGGTTTTCACATTTTCTCCTTCCAGCTTAATCTAATGCCGTGGGTGAAACTGCTCCAGATATGTCAGGCAGCGCATGGGAAGAAATAAGCTGAAGTCTTTTGGACCACTTATGTGCCAGATGGCAATGCTAGTCCACATTCGCAGTGGGAGCTTCTTCTTTAAGGCCTTGGGTATTACACTTTTGTTTATGGCTGGTTTTCCAGATGACCTCGTTCAGAGGGAAACCAAGTACCGGAACTTGGACTTGCTTCAAAAATATTATAGGTATTCAATATTTTACTTGTTATGTTTCTATTAGTAGAAGACTACAGATTTATCTTTTGACATGAATGGATTTAAAACTTGTCATAACCAATGTTTATAATCTCATTTCTACCAAATGTTTCAGTCGTTGAAAAATGACATATTACAACCGAAACATATAGTTACATTCCAAAACAATACATGAACAATATTGAAACATATCGAGGCAAATTTGAACCATGGCCATGTACGCAAATGCTGTATACTCTAAGGTCCAACAATAGATGTTTCACTTGGGGAACAACCTTCTTATTTGCAGGACAGATGAGGATGCAGAAGGAGAGGAATTGTTTCATATGTACCCGATGCTTTATGATGCTGTAAGAGTTCGACTCTCTTCGCTTAGATATCTTTGTACTTCTATACGCTTATGATGTAGTTTCCTTCTTATTCTTCTTCTCTTTTCTTATGAAAAATCTCTTAGTAGTTACACTTCGGTTTTTATTCATGAAACAATTCTTGGTTTCCCATTAACGGTCTCTCTTTTAGCAGACTAGTCTGAATTCACAGCAGTTAACTGGGAAGGCAACAAAATCGAGTGGCAAGAAACAAACAGGCTTGACAAGTAAACCTCAAAATGTGCCGAGATCTTTAAACATACCCTCTGTTCCTTCAAGCTCTGTACCTTCAACACAATTCGGTCTTATGGGATATACCTCTCTCCAAACTCATGCAATGGCAGCATTCCAGGCTATGCCATCTCACACTCAAACAGATACTCCACCTATCTCAAACCCTTCAATTGCTGGTCCTGGTGCGAACATCTCTTACCATACTGGTCAAACACCTGCCCCGTTTCCAATAATTCCACCGCACCCACCAAACACGTTCATACCGATGATGTACTGGCCTCACCCAAATGCATTCCCTTCTTGTCCTTTTCCATCTTCATATGGGTACCGATCTTTTCCTCACTCTGCAAATTACATCTCCATGCACCCACAGCCATATTATGGACACCCTTTTATGGCTAATGCAGTAGAAGGAACTGAGAAGAAAGATGCAGCTTTGGAGGAAGCTAATAGTGACTCTGACAGTTCAAGCAGCACTGAACCGAAGAAGGCGTAGAAATGTTGTTAGAAATGTTGTAAGTAATGAACTAACCACCGCAGAAATATATGGTTTTTTCATGTAAAACATTACATGTTTATGGAAATTGAAATTTATTTCAGAAAAAAGAAATGCAGTGTGCAACTTTAACATTTTTGGCCTATTTCAATTAGGGTATATGAACTCATGAAGATGTCTCTGTATCAAAATGATTCATCAGGACTTCCAATTCTCAAACTGGGTAATTTAGTGTGAGAATTGAATGTTATGGGTTGATCATCTCAAGATTGTTCTATATTTGTATACACAAATGCATCAACAAAATTGAATGTTATAGGCTGATCTATGGATTCATCAAGCTAAATAGGAATGCATGGAAGCATAGTAAAAGCTAGATGTTGCAAATTACTGTCCAGAACTAGTAAAGTACTGGGTCACATCCAAAGTTCATTTTAGGGTTAATCTTGACATCATGGGTTCAATCCCAATTTGTCAATATATATACTCATGTTTCTTATAGGAATCTCTTAACTGTAACATCTGAAAACTGATTAGACTTATTGAAAGATAATCATCCAATAAATTAGCTTAATTTTCCAGAGCAGAACTAAGAACCCCAAATGTGGGAAATCCACTTGAATGTGTTGATTCTGTTGAAAGGGGGAATAGGACTTGATCCATTGACCTAATAAATCTAGAAAAAAATGTTCTCTCCAAAATGATAGCAGTGTGAAACGATTGGCAAAAAACCCTAGTTGGGTCCTGGTTTTGGCAAAAACTTAATTTTAGCACTTAAATTTTTTTTTTTTGGTATTAGTTTTCACCAAAATAAGTGATTGTCATTACATAATTTTTTATTTTGCTCTTGTCCCAAAATCTGAATGCCACATGAAAGGAAGCTTAAATTTTGTTTTTAATTTTACTTTTTGCCTATATTACACATCTTTAAATTTACTTTAACTTCAGTTTTACCAAATTACACATTAGGATTTTTACTACCAGAACTTCACTCATTCATGGTAAATAATATCACTTTGAGGTACCTATCAAGAAACAGATTGATTAACAATAAAAATAAGTTCAAAAGTTTATTAGTTTAGATCATGGAATCTCTTTAGATTGACCATGAAATAACCAGTCTTATCCATATGGGCCCCATCGATGTTTTTTTATAGAGAGAGACAAGAAAAGAAAGAGATGGGTTACCAATAAAATAAGTGCAAAAACTTATTTAGCTTAGATCATCATGGAATCTCTTTAGGTTGATCATTATAAAGGACCCATCACCCCATTTATGCATTTTATAGAGAGAAGAGAGGGATGATGATCACTTATATGCATGAAGCATTAATGACCATAATCATTATAATCCATGCACCATCCACCACCACCACCAACATTGTTTCTTTAAAAAAAAAAAAAATTTTAGGAAGTGGTTGTCATCATGGTATTTAAGTATCTAATAATTTGAGAAGTAGTAAAAAATATGGTATCACCAATACATCCATCATATTCTTTATGATTTACCATATTCATGGACACATACATCATATTCTTTATGATTTACCATATTCATGGACACATCAATCAACCCACTTAAAGCAAAAATAGGATAAACTAATGCATGAATTTGAGAGAGAGATCAGTTCTATACATGAAGCATCAATGACCATCATATTTCTTATAATCCATGCATCATAAACCCTTCGCCACCATCTATACATACATCATCTCCACCATACCCATCATAACATCAACCCACTGAAACCAACAACAGAAAGAAAACCCATACTGAAAACAGTGCAAACAGCCCTGACCAGTGATCACCACTACCATCATCACTAGATCAAACCCACTACATACATAAACAGAATTCAACCCATTAAAAAACACTCATTATTCTATAAACTACTCACTCTCTTTCTCCCTTTGAAACACAAAAAAGAAGTGAAAGTAGCTTTAATTCTTCCTTAGTGGAGATCTAGCTAGACTAGAGTGCTACTAGTACTTCAAGATCTTTAATGGTGTTTGTTGACAACATTGCACTGTTTTCTGATCTCACCTTTGTTACCAGTGAGAGGGTTGTTCTCAGATAGAATTGCGATGGCTCTTGAGAATTCCTGAGCCCAATACTCCTGACTTTTGGCCATCTTCTTCACATATGGCTTAGTTCTTTTGTCTATGGCTAATTGATGATCTACTATCAGTAATCCCTTGTTGTCTAAGATGTTTCTGTAGTAGTTGTTGTCAAGAATCATGGGTGTTCCTCTGTCGTTCCTCACGTATTGAACGGCCTTCGGGTCAGGTATTGCGTCCGGGCACTTGTGGAGCATGTGCTCGACATGATCTGGGTTCAGTTCTGGGTCTACTTCCGGGTATAAACGATGAACCAGTTTGGTGCAGTGAGTGCGACCCACACTGTGAGCTCCTGTAAAAACAGAGTACATAGTACATAATTAATGATCACTTACCAAATTTGAGAGTAAATGGATTTTGTTACTTTTAGATTTTGTGTTTTATTTAGTTTCTTATGTTTGTCCAAAAAGGCTGATTTTTTTGGATATATATGTTATTTATACTCTTTGGATCATATCTAAAAAAATCAGCTCAATCCGAGACCTCTAGCACCCTCTAACACTACGAACACTTACTTTAGACTTGGCTTACATTTAAAGTGATTTGTTTGGAGGTTTAGATATTTCTGATTGAGCTGATTTTTAGAAATAATGATAATATTATGTATACAAAAATTCAACCAAGACCTCTAACTTGTGTAAAGAAATTTATTGAAAAATAACCTTATCGTGTGCCCTTAGGGTACACGTTAACAGGACCGAGAGTAAATTGATTCAATGAATCTGTCGAGTCCATGGTGCAGATCTCTAGGCAACTTTGTATTTAGAGTTGGCTCAATTAAATGAGTTGACCCAAATCTACTCCATAAATAGTCATGGTGGGTTTATCTGTATTAAAGAGCCTCATAATGATCGCTCGATCTGAGCCGTTGTTAATTTTTTTTAAAAAATTCCATGTTAGGCCTTTTGAACCTCTTGTGTAGCATGCATATGTATACAATTATGTCCTATTCAAACCACTTTTTTCTTACACCATAGTTACACCGGCTTATATTGATTTCTTATGAGGATTATCTCCTCTCCATGCAGATCAGCAGATCATTTTTTCAAAAAAAAAAAATCAGGTGGTTATAAAACTTAACTTTTATAAAAAGTTGAGTTTTAACAGTAAAATATGTATGTGTTAGCTACTTAGCTATGCATGTGTGCATGATATAGGTGATGATAGAACATCATATATGTATATACCTAGCAAGGCAACAACTCCTGGGGTGTCAATACCCATGGCCCCAAACCTCTCAAGGACAACAGAGATGCTCTCATTGTGGTCAGGAAGGTACTGTTCAAGCACTTGTGCACGGCTCCTCCTACCATCCCTTCTCCCTGTCTTAAGAGGGATGTAAGGCCCTCCAAGCTGAAAAACACAAGACATGTATACATATAAGTCGCATCCAATCAAAAAAAGAAAAACACCTAACAAAAATACTCCAACAGGAAATCTATTTTTAGATCTGATATATTTGAAGAAAAATAAACCCATCTTCATGCCTGAACAGAGACCTAAACATACTATACTCATCCAAATTCCCAAGTGAAACAAAAAAAAGAAAACGAAAGACTTAACAGAGTGGTAGATCCAACATAAAAGAGAGAAAGATCCAAACCAAGAAAAGCTCAAACAGTGCACAATCAACCATCAAAATAACACTACCCAAGTTGAGATATATAGTGGGTAACAATCTGTTAATTAGATCTTAAAAAAAAATACTTTCTAGGAATTTCCACCAAAAAAGTAAAGTAACTCCGGAAACTAGCTAAATTTTTGTGAAAGAAAGAAACCTTTCTCAGTATAATATAGTAATTGCAGAAAATCAGAAGGCTACCCAAAGAAAAAGGAAAGGTAATTACCGCAACAATTCCATCTCTTCCAGACAAAACAAGGATATCTGCACAAGAAACAACTTCAGGGCACTCCCTTTCAACAGCTTCTTTAATGGTGTCAAGGTACCTGAAGTTCCTAAGTCCAAAGCTCCTGTCTGTTTCCTTCTCAGACAAGTCCCTCCTTGTTGAATCCAGTAGAAGTGAAGCATCACAAGACTGAAACAACAAAACCCATTAACAGAGATCTTCAACAAAATATTTCTAGAGAGAGAAAGCTCTGTTTTGTTTACCTCAACAGCACAGTCATGGAAGATGTTCCTCAGCCAAGAAAATGCAGTGTTCTTGTGGCGTTTGTAAAGAAGTTTTACTTGTTCTCTGATGATATCTTCAGCTTGAGGACATGAGTCCCTGTAGAAATTCATAACAAGACCTGGGTCCTCTTCATTTTCTGCAAAAGCAGGTTTAAGAGCCAAAGCTGACAAAGAAAATAAAGCCAGTAACAGAAGAATTTTGGAGGAACCCATTTTTCTTCTTCTTCTCAAAAGATCAGTAGTGTTCTTGATTTTGCTAGCTCCACTGAGGTTCTTAAATAATGCAGGAGGAGAGAGAAGAAAAAAAAGAAAGAGGTAAAGTAAAGAAATTTAATTACTACAGTAACATGTCCTTAAATTGGGTGTTTTGATTCTCTTGCACTTTGACAATTGCTTTGAGAGTTCAAAAAAATGGTTTTTAACTTTAAAACACTTGTTGAGGATCAAACAGATAATGCCAAGGGCAGTTTGTTGACTGTGAAGGTGGTCTTATGTATCCTAACTATGGACTATAAACTACAAGCATCTGAGCGTTCTAAAGGTTCCCCTTAAAATTTGCCACCTAGTTTTTTGGTGTGAAAAAGGAAAAGCTATGAGCACCAATGCACCATTGGGAAAAAGGAGCTGCTTTTTCCATCTTTCACTAGCCATGTTGTAAATTCATGCTCTCGAAGAACAAGCTTTGGCTCTGCTGATGGCAATTCACATAATATCTCCCAAAGATATTATAATGAGAATGGATATTTGTACATGTTCATGTGGGTTCTACATTAGAATGATCCAAGGATTGATTTTTTTGTAAGGAGGATATCCTCACAAAAAAATTAGTTTATTCTAAAACTTCTAACTCAATCAAATGTTGACTTAAAATTAATAATATTTATGGACGAACGGTCTATAAATATTGTAAATTTTTAAACTAACATTTGATGGGACTAAAAGTTTTAGAATGAACTGATTTTTTGTGAATATGATCTACATAATGAAGAGAATATTCTTACAAAAAATTAATCTTTGGATCAATCTCATATGAGCTCCACATAAGCATTTACATATAAGCATATCTATGAACCCGTTCTCTATTGACATTAAACTCATAAACTTTGAAGAAAGTTTAACTGTTTAAGAGTATAAAATCTTGTCTTTAGATGACTAGTTTATTTTAATTTGCTAGAGAGAGAGAAGAATTTTTTTTCCTAATAATAGAGTGGTCACCTTGTTGAAAATCAATTGCATAATTTTGATGATTTGATTTGAGTAGATTATGTGAAGGGGTGTTAGATAAGCAACCCTATAATTGATTTCTATAACCAGTAGCCAAGTACAAGGCAGCTTGGTTTGCTGGAAGCTCTGCTTTTTTGGATTTCCAATAATACCCTTCAAACAACATTGGAAATCCTATTTTTAGATTTTTAGAGCATCCATAGGGAATGCTATTTATATAAAATTTGGTAAAAAAAAAACTTCCACACCAGTTTGTGTTAATTGTTATTTTTACACATTGAAGCAGAGAGATAGTTGTGATAATCAAAGCTTCCTAATTTTAAAATAAATAAAATTAGAAAGAAATTTCTAATGAAACAAAAAAACTATTAAAATAAAATAATTTTTTTTAAATAGTAAAACTGTTAATTTGAAGGTCAAAACGATCAATTTTTACTAAATTCTTGAGAATTCTTGACAAAGAAGCATGACTTTTAAAGATCTCATCGTTTCTAAGCGGTCATTCAAATTTCGCATGATTCTAACACTAAAAAAATGGAAATTTCAATTCTGGCTACTATTTTTTTTGTCTTATTCGTTGAAAAACTTGGGATTGACTTCAACGAACTACTCTATATCAAGATGATAAAACCCAACTATATATCCCACTTAGGTGCACTGGACTTTGTGAAAATAAGAGCCAAGAGCCAAGCTGAGCCAAATGACTAGTGATCAAGCAAATTAAGCCGGTGATTGCCCACCGACAGTCCTTATATCGCTTTCATGTTTTTTTTTTTTTTTTTGCTAGGTAAGCAAGAAATTAATTAATGAATAGAAAGTTTACAAAAGAAAAAAAAGGGGGGCGGGCCCAACCAAAGAAAAAAAGAAAATAACACAACAACCAATGAAAACGTCCACCCCCACAACCATGCAAGTCGGAGTCCCAACTGAAAAGAGAGTTCCAAGGCTGCTAGAGTCATAATAAATGTTCACTGACTACGACTGAACCCTATTGTTTAAATAAATAGCTATAGACTCAACCATGGTTAGATCTCAACCCCTCTCCATTATAAGACATAAGACTTCACTATTTTTTGTCATAAAAAATCAGGCATGCAGCCATGTCAAGATTTCCTGGAGATGCACAATCTCATAAATGTAGGGCAGAACTACTACTTAATGAAGGGTGATTTTTCAAAGATGGATAATGTCTTTAAGTCTTATGGGTACCTATCACTGGCCAAAATTTTAGAATAAAAAAAAAACGTACACGTGGTAACCTATAATCAATATTCAAGCGGTGTTAGAGATGATGAATATGTGAAAGTGATATTATTTATGAAAAAATTGCTATTCAGCCTTCCATGTAAGTA
>MVGT01001898.1:8252-24566 GCA_002174775.1 Macleaya cordata | reverse complement strand
AGCCAGGCGAATCCTCGCTCTGATACCAATTGACGCAGCGGAAAAAACGATAAAATTCTAGTTCATCGCCTAGAATTGAAGAACACCAAAATAACTCTCAAGTAATGAGAAAACTCAAATATTATTAATCAAAACGATATTAAATTCTTATCAATAAATTGTCTACTACATCTCCTTATATAATAATAAAAGCTTCCTAATTCTAATAGAATTGTAATTAAAAGAAACTTCTAATCTAATAAGGAAACTGCTAAATAACAAAATAAAAATACCCAAATAATAAAATTACTAGCTAAAATTTTAAAACTACTAAATTCCTAATTAAAGCTAAAATTGAAGACGGACCCACGAAATCTGTCTTGTATCAAAAAATCTACAAGAAAAAAAAAAAAATTTTAATAGAAAAAGTGTCTATCAAATCTAACAAAATTTCAAATCCATTTTGAATCGTTGTGAGTAAGGTCCTTCAAGTTATAGGCCCACTTAAAACTTCACAATCTAAAATGATTTGAATTATCAAATTTGACAAAAACTATTTTCTTTGGAAATAGAAGGGTTACAATTATGGTAATGCTATACTTACTCTAAAGTGTACTGCAAATCTTACTGCAAAAATTATTTAAGAGGGTATTTGCGTCAATTTGAAAATGACGCAAATCTCAAAGGGTATAAAATTATTTGAGAACCATGAGATAACTAAATAGTAAGATTTACAGTAAGAAAATGCAATAAATTTAGCATTTTCTTTGCGATAAACGATCTATTTGAATTCTGTAAAGTTTGATAAAAGTTTTATTTTTCTTTTTATCAAAGGTAAAGGTTAAAAAAATATTCTCCATATTGTCCCCAAGGTTCATGTAAGAGGTTGTAATTGATTCTAATTGGAATCTTGTGCAAAACCAAGGATTCCAATGCTATGTAGGGTCATGCAGTTTTATACTTTAATTGAAACAACACAAATTTTAAACAATCTTGATTCCTTGTTTTAAGTTTTAACTTTGCACCAATTTTCTTTCAATTTTTTTTTTTTTGCATTAAATAATTTGATGATGGTACGTGTTAATTTACCTAGATTAAATATCTGTAACCAAGAGAAAAGGACAGGACACGCGTTAAGGCGTGAACGTTAATGTTGCTTGTGACGACTTTTACTAGTTACTTTCTCTCATTTATTAATTCGACACTTAGCACTTTAATAAGTTTGGTGTATGGAAAAAATAAAATAAGTGGACCCAGATAATTTTTTTTTTAATTTTTTTCACATTAAGCTACACAGCTGTGCTCTAAACTCTAAGAGGGCGACACGTAGGCCCAGATTGGTACACCGTTGTGATTTGCATCGTTTGTGCAAATTTTAACACTTCTGAATTTTTTTTATAAAAAAAAATTACTTTTGTTCAAAAACTAGCGCAAATGCAAATTCTCACCACTTTTAATTACTTTCGTTCAACAATCCTGCAAATTTAAGGGTCTGTTTGGTTCGCGATTAAAAAATTTATTTTCAAAAACTAATTTACACATAAACTAATATGCATTTTGTACTACGTCTAAAACTGTTTTAGGATTTCCAATAAAATCATGTATGATTTTACAAAATAAAAAAATGTTGTTTTCTTTATTTTCAATGAAATCATTTAGTATTTTATAGTAAAGTCAAAAGAATAGTTTTAGATGTGATACAAAATGTAGTTAATTTAGGTATAAATTAATTTTTGAAAACAAATTTTTCAATCGTGAACCAAACGGGCCCTAAACATTTGTACATCTTTAAAAAATATTTATAAATATTCACGACATACCTCAGCATGAGTTGAAAATTTTGATTAGGCAACTTGACCCCAAGCTCAAGAGGCTAAAACTATTCTTCTTAGAAGATCGAGAAATAAAATACTCTTTCAATCCAAGCTCGAAGCTTAGCACTCTTGAACCATACTTTAATAGTCCGGCTTAAAATCCCTTTCTTTTCGTGATAATTATTTCATTGGTTGTCATAATTTTTTCGTACTTCCTAACAACTAATAATATTCAATATCTCTTAAAAATTTTAGAACAATATTAATAACAGGTAAACAAATTAAAGAAATAAAGGAAAGGAAAAACATATACCCCATTTTAAAAATGGTAGTGCTAGGATTACAGAAAAAACTACAGAATTTGATACAGAATGCACAATTTACGATGAGATTCATATCACTTTAGAATAGGGTGCGAATTACGAAGGTATGTGATATATATTGACCGTCGGATTAACCTTCTATACAGAATTTGCTGTAACTCAAACATTTCTGTTTTAAAAACTCACAATGTTGTTGTCTATTTGTCTAGAGAAAACCCTCCCAAACCCTCTTCAACTCCAAGTAAGGGTGACAATGAGTCAGGCTAGTATACGAGCAAAAAGCCCAAGACCCCATCCCAGTCAAAAGAGTGGGCTTCTAACTTGACTTGATTAGGTCCAGCTCAAAAACTAAGGGTCATTTTATAGGCACCCTCCAAAATCTTATTGGCAGGCCTCGGTTGTAGGCATCCCCTACTCTGAATTTGCATTTGTTATGTTATGGGGCCTGCCAATAATATTTCGGGTGTGCCTTTAAAATTTTCTAAAAACTAAATTCAAAATAAACTAAGGAGCGCCATTGTCAAACTCAACTGCTATAACTGAGTTTTTTTTTTAATCATGCTTTTCTCCAATTTATCCATGCATTCAGTGAAGACCTTGCATCAAACAAAGGGTCGAGTTTCTGGAACACAAGATTTTGACACAGTTTAAACACTTCCTATTCACTATTTAGATGTAATCATCTAACAATTAATAATTCACTGATGTGTCCTTTTAATTTAAGAATTAATTTTTAAATTTAAGAAGTAATAAAGATCATCTATCAGTAAATTTGAAACTATTGAATCCAACAATGAATAGGAAGTGTTTAAACCATGTGTTAAAACCAAATATGAACAGTTTCGCAGAAGGCGGTGCTTTTTGTTTTGGGCCGGGCCACACTCTGAATTCCGATTCCAATCCTAGTACCAAGAATATGTAGTTATGGGATCAGGAGTTCAGGACTAGCTTCGGATCAATCTTGAGCCCAAACACAATATAGGATGAACTTGGGCTTAGAGAATTTGAGTTGGTTGGGCGACAAATCGGGCTCATCGTGGTCTTATTTGAATCCACAGTTAAAACATCATACATCCGCCGATTTTATAATTCATACACGATGGCCATTGTCATTTGGGAATTTGGAAAGTTTTATTTACACTCTTCAAAATCTTGTTGGCGCGCTTGCGATGAGGGCAAGCTCATCATAGGTTAAATAAAAATGTGCCCGCCAACAACAAAATTTGTAGTGTCAATAAAACTTCTCTAGTCATTTTTCATCAAATACAAATATAGGATAAGGATTAATAGCCTTAGGTCATGTGACCGATAGTTTTCTAAGTCTGTGGGACTCATATTAAGATGATTTAAAGGTTGATTTTTAGTGAGAATATTCTCACTATTTTGTAGATCATCCTCATCAAATATTATCTAGTGATTGAAAATCAACAGTATAAAGACGTATAAACTTTATTTATTTTAAGGACTAATTTTCGGGGATTGGAGGTCTTAAAATAGACTAATTATTTAATAGGATGATTTGCATAATGAGGAGAACATACTCACAAAAAATTAGATATTTACATCACCCGATTCATCCTAAGGTCACTGGAACCTTTGGTCATTCGAGCCATTCCGATTTGATCTTTTGCTCCATCCCTATCAAGTGGTGGGTCCAACTGTTGGTATGACGGTGCCCAATAATATGGAAAAAAATTTGAGGTGTAATTTGTAAAAACTGAAACTTGAATTAATCATTTCTTCATTCGTTTCTATTCTCTGTTTCTCTCTGTCATGGAAAAAAGGGATTCTGGGGCCTTGACGTCGTTGCTGCAAAAGCTTCATCTTAATTCGAACGAGCCCAAGAACAAAACCCTTCAATCCTACAGTAAGTATCTTTCAACCCTTTCATCGAAAACCCCCTTCTCTTTAGTTTCAATTTTGTTAGCTTCTTCAATGATTTCAATGGGAAATACCTAATTTTCACAAAGACTTCCATGTGTGTTTTTTAAATTCCATGTCGTGCAGCCTGTATATGTATTCTCATTTTGAAATTGATTGCATGTTTGAGAACCCATGATGTCAAATTCGATAGTTTTGATGCAGAATTGCATTGTATCTTAATCGCATGATCCAATTTCCTAAAAAATATTACTGTGTTGACTGTCTTGCACCAAAGCCTTTCAATAGCTGAAACTAAATTCTCTTGGACACAATTATGTAGTCCACTCTTCAGTATTAGGATTGGTCTGAAACCATGCTTTTCCATCAATTAACATGGGAATACAGTTAGATCATTTAAAAAAAAAAAAAACTGGTAATCTGGATTAAGTAGCAATTATGAAAATTAAGACCCATTAAACAACGGTATCGAAAATTCCTGATTAAAAAACAACAACTATATGACTTATGTTAGATGAATGTGATCCACCCCTATTGGACCCTTATCATCATGTGATATACATTTGTGGCACCTCTCTCTAACAGTTCAAGCTTTTAGAGCAAGTGATTATTAACATGGTATTAGAGCGGTATCCAAAGAGTCATGGTTTCAAGTCCCACTATCCCAGCGGTAGCACTAAGCAAAAAAAGAGAAATTAACTTGCAGCGCTAGCGCATGGGTTAATTCCCATTCCCTGGAACTGAGGATGAGTGTTAGATGAATGTGGCGCCTTTCTCTAACAATTTGAGCTTTTAGAGCAAGTGGTTGTTAACAATGTAGTGGATAAAAAATGAAGCATTTTTATGCACTATGATCAATTTATTTCCCACTTATTTTTGTGAGAAGAAATGTTCTTTTGATTCTCTTTGCATTGTGAACAAACTGATGCTTATTTGCAGGATCACCTCTTGAAAATACTGTATGTCAAAGTTTAATAAGTTCCCGTGAGAAGACTAAGTGTGAGAAGACTAAGTGTCGGAGTCTACTTAGTTTATGTCTTGGCGTTCTTGGGCAACACTTGGAGGATGTCATTGAGGACTTGGGTCAGATTGCTGCTAACTTTCCACCAGATACGAAGGTACTTTTTTTGACATCTGTTACTTAGTTTCCGTATTCACTGTAAATTAAGTTTCTGAAATGTATATGAAGTATAAACATGAAATCTGTAAGTTCACTAGTTTTTGTGAGAATTTCGTTAAATCAAGTTCAGCAATATATATCTAACAGCAACTCAATTTAATTCGTAGTCGAATTTGCATGGACCATAATAGTGCATTCCAATAAAGAAAATTGATATATTTATGTTATTGTCTAATATGAATTTCTATTTAATCAAATACGTCCATGATCTTGTTCAATTGTCATAAGCTTTTCTCATTGATCAACAGATGTCAATTGTGGCAATCGCTAGGAGAAGAAAGTTACTGAATGATGACATTCTTATTTCATTGGCTGATAATTCTTGGGATATCCTAGATATATCTGGGTCTGATATTTCTGATTTTGGACTGACAAAAGTGGCAGAGATGGTAAAAACACTCCGAGCCATTGATATAAGGTATTACAATAGAACTTTGCAATTCAAGAGGGGTTCTGAGGTATTTGTGGGAGTCATAATGTAATTATGCACATACGCAGGGATGTGAACCCATGATCCATCATGTTGGATGATTCTCACCATGGGATATTCTAAATGGGACCTAACCAAATGGAAGTTACCATCTGCTGAATTTTCTTTTCTATAATTAGAGAATGTAAGAACATGTAAATGATAAAGAAATAGCAATTGGGTCAACTTGGATCTTCTAGGTGATGTTATTGCAACGTTGATGGGATCTATATTGGTAAATAGTCCTTTATTATAGATGCAAGTGGCTTATATTTCTTTGAACTACCGTTATCATTTTATCTGTTTAGATATGTCAGAAAATTTTCTTTTGGTTATTGAAATTTTGAATTATGAAAGAGATCTTTTTTTTGCAGTCGATGCAGCAAAATTACCGCAATGGGTGTGTCGGAGCTTGTGCACCATTGCCGTTCTTTGGAGATATTGAGATGCGGGTATAAATTCGATTTTGTGAGTTCTCTTACATGTTCGCCATGTTCCATAGTTTTATTTCTGGTGCAGAACTTTCTTAGAATTAGTCTTTTAAAGGTGTTCAGTATTGGTTCTGAACTTCTATTATTCTGGACAGTTCTCTAGCATTTGCCTTCCTTCTTTTATGGAGTGATCTTTTACTGCATGTGTTGCTTGAAAAATGCATTATACTTTCTCTACCAAAAAAAGAAAAGTTGAGGTTGCCAAGCTATAGACATAATACACTAATACTTATTAATGCAGCACAACTTGGATTCTCATGCTTTCTAAGCAATATGCCCATCTCATGGTGGTTATGCATGTGTTTTGGGACAGGGGCCAATCAATTGGAAGCCACACTTGTGTAACTAAATTAGTAAGGCAGTAGGGAGAGCAAGCATGAAGTGTACTTCAAATATGTTCCCAAGAAGTAAAGTGAAAATGCAATATTTGAAAATTGTAGAACTTTTTAGAAAATTAGGAAAAGCGCTAGAAGTTACTAATATTTTTGAAATATCCCTTTATCATGATATATTGGCGATTGAACTAGCTCGATACCTAGACCAATACCAAACACTTGTATCATTTATGAGTTTTCCTTTTCTGTGATGTTGTCCGTAGACTCCCTCTATTTTGCTTAGCTTTGAAACGTACTTGATATCCGATGGTTGCAGAGGGTGCCCAAGGAGTGACTGTACTGCACGCAGATGCTTGGGTATCTTGAAGCCAAAATTGAATGATGTGCAAGGAGAGTCTTGGGAGGAACTTGATAGCATGGACATTGCTGATGGTGCGGAGTCGCTACGGTGGCTTGTATGGGTATGTATCCTTTATAGGTGCTTCCTTTTATGACAGCAGCTATGGTGCTTAATATTGGAACTTTCTTTCTAATTCCCTTCCTTTATTATTTTAAATGACTAAGTTGTCCTTTGTTTGCATTATGATGAATACGGATGTTCTTTTCTGTATAAAGATGCAAGAAGATCAGATGGTCAAAGATCATTTGATGAGACTACTTTTGGTTCTAGGAATTGTCGATTTTTTTTGGATCTACATTTTTTTTTTCAAGGCATCCATAACGCTTTATCTTTTCCTTCCTTTCTCTTTTAAACCTTTTTTCCAGCCAAAGATTGATGACAATTCACGAGAGAGCTTAGCCACGGAATGCCCACGCATTTTAGTGAACCCAAAGCCATCCCCATTCGGTTTCCGAGGAGTACAAGTTCCTTATGAGGCATTACCAGATATTACGTTGGATGATCCTGTTGTCAAGGACATTGATCCTAAGACATGGGCAGTTTGTGGGATTGCTCCAAAGATTGGAGTTCCATCAGTTTCTACCGGTATTGAATTGCCGATGGCCGAGAGATTCAGGCTTGCATTCGTGGAGAGGGACACAAGGTTAGCACCAAAGAGAGCAAAGAATGCAAGGCAACACCGACGTAGGGCAGAAAGAGAATGGATGATGTCAAGTACGGACGCAAAATCAGTAGCTCTTGCCTCACAGATGAAAAGGTCCCTACACAGTTGAGAGCTGATAATGGGATTTTGTTTGTAACAGTTCAGTACTGATCATAATATATTCCTAATATTTTATTTTTTTTACTCTCACACTCTATACCAGAATATGACAGTGTAAAATAAGCTGTTACCAAAGCTATCTTGCTCTGTTGTTTTTCATGTACTGTTTGTATGATAAACTTAGCATGTTAGAAATGGTGAAAATTTGAGAGATTTGGGATACGTCGTTTGGGAATTGGGATAATCGGGTATCGATTGCCCATTGTCAACTCTCAAGGGTATGTGAATGTGCATATGGACCTGGGCACCTGGCAAAACCTAACCCAACCTGCAGCTCTGACTAATCCTTTCTAGTTTCTACCCTATCCCAACTCGCCACGGAATCTTGGTTAAAGGTTGAGCATTTCTGATCTGTCAACATTATCAGTTGTCTAAGGTTAAGGACCCATAGTCAAAGTTAAGGTTTTATGAAATAATGTTGAACCGCCAATTCACCTAGCTAAGCCAGGAAGCTCTAGCTCTAGCTAAGTTTAGAGGTGGGAGGGACATGGGCAAGAGTAATTGGAAACTTGGGCAAGTATATATGGATAGAATTTTTGACAACCCTAGCTAAGTTTAAGAAATAATCGTTTCTTAGTGAACAAGTATTTTTTATAAAAAATTATTTTTAATTTTATTAATTTTTACAAAAAAAAAAAGAAATTTTTTTATTAGAAATTTAGAAGTCTAGGCATATTAGGAGTCAGTTACCTTTTTCTATATAAACAAACGTTTTATTCAGCAATACCATTATCTTGAATTCGGTTGCTAGTCCCTGTGGTAAAACGATCTCAAGTCTAGAACCCTATTACAGACTGGAAGAGTTCTTGTTCGGTTGTTGTTATTATTCTTGTTCTTTTTTTCATCATCAAACAGAAACCTTATTGCCGCGGGGTGGTCATGGATACGAACGAAATTTTAGAAAACCAACTGCTTGTCGAATATGCACGAAAGACTGCTGAGTTAAATTACGAAAGGAATCCTCTGGATTCAGAAAACCTCATAAGATGGGCAGGAGCTCTTCTTGAATTGTCGCAGTTCCAAAGTGGTTCAGACGACTCGAAGAAGAAGCAGATGATGATTAAGGAAGCTATTTCGAAACTGGAGGAGGCGTTGGCAATAGTTAATAATCCAAGAAAGCATTACACTCTTTGGTGGTTGGGAAAAGCGCATACTTCAATGGCGTTGCTTACTTCTCGTGAAAAGTTTGCCATGATCTATTTTAATAAGGCAACTCGGTACTTCCAGCGAGCAGTAGATGAGGATCCAAGCAATGAGCTTTACGTATATTCATTAAAACAAATCATTGCTAGAAAGGGTTCTAATAAGAAAAATAAAATCAGCAGTAACCTCAAGTATGACATATGTGGATGGTTGATCTTCATATTTGGGTTTGTTGCATTGACGGGAATGACGGGAAAATCCCATTCTGATGATCTTATTGAAACTGATGATGGGATGTGGGTTGGTTCCATGGGCGATATTGGTAGTGAAATCCCTGAATCAAGCTTCTGCGATCTGGAAGTAGAAAATTGAGTAATGGGTTATGGTTCATCCAATCCTATTCTAGATTGGATCGGTTTGTCATCCAATCCATTTGAGATTGGTTTGGATCAATTTGTGTTTTACCTCATAATTGTTAATCTTTGATATTTTTTAATTAAATTTTATATTTTTGAATTTTGAGGTTTTTTAATTTTTATCATGTTTATAGTTGGATAATACTTTTAGGCTTTTATGTTTGAATTTTGGATAATTTTTAGTTTTTAATTATAAATCAAATTAAGTAATATTATATATATATATATGTTTTAATATATTCTCTGTTGGTGCGGTATATATCGGTTTTGGGATAAGTTAATCCATCATCAATCATATAAATATAAGAGGGAGCATTAATGGAGTGAAGCAACTGTTGGGTAGTATGTTTATTCAAGGGGTGGTTCCTGACACAGTAACTTACAGTATTCTTATTGATGGGTTCTGCAAGGAAGGGAAGATAGAAAATGCAGTTCAAATTTATATGAGGGTCAAAGATCAAACTTAATAACATATAATTCTGTTCTTGATGGTCTATGCAAGGAGAGATCTATGGATTTTGCTTGGGAACTAGAAGAGGAAATGAAGAAAAACTGTTTACCGCCGGATCTTATAACATACCACACTTTGGTAAATTGGTATTGCAGGATTGGGAAGATTGATGACGCATATATAACGAGCTATAAATATCTTTGAGATCCATATGCTGTGTGAATTTATGATAATCCGAGGCCCTGCTTGGTATCCCTCCAATATTTGCATCATGCAAATAATCAATTTTTTTGCCTCTTATTTGTGGGCTCGCAGGATACCAAGCAGGTGACCCCCATCAACCCTGTCATGACCCCCTATAACAATTAACAATATAACACTGGAACACGCAAAAAAGAAGCTTGGAGGTCTTATATACCTGAATGAATGCTAACAAAAAGCACTAGTTCTGTTGCAGACAGCATGGGGTGAGAGATTGAATACAAAATTCAGAATGATATCTTGCAGAGTTACAAAGTTAATGAAAATTTCTATAAGCAATAAAAGAAACATACCATCATCCAAGCATGAATTGTGTTATGTGGATTATCAAAATACCTTTTCCTAGTTGTTGGATAAATCATACTAGACTGAAACCTATTNACCCACGTTGGAATTTGGGGGCCTGATCCGGAAACCCATTAACCGGGTATGTGCCCGCACGATACGCGCGCAGGGGGTTGCAAATCCACCGGTTTGGGCCTCGTGTGTGTGCAGGGGTTGGGCTTCGTTTTGCTCTTTTTTCTTTTGCATTCAGCCCAGTTTACCTCACACGAGGTCATGTGTACATAGGGACTAATGTCTCATGCGTGTTCCCTGATGTCTCACGCGTGTTCCCTACTGTCCCACGCGTGTTCCCCATTGTCTCACGCATGTTCCCTCGTGTTCCCTGCTGACCCACGCGTGTTCCTTGCCTGTCTCATTTTCCCGTTAGATATTAGAGAGAGAGAGGGACGAAACGGTAGACTACTCAGAAGATCTACCTCTCTAACCCATCTTCTTCCTCTTTCTCTCGTACTGTTCTCCTACACACCAGAGGGATACTCAAAGCTGTTCACCGGAGCTCTTCATTGGAGTGCATCCTTGACGAGCTAGATCGTTGTACCCTGGAGAGAGATCGTCTACGGAACCTGTTTGCACCCAGATTACTTCCGAGAGGGGGCGAATCTTCTCTTAAGGGCAGTGTTTACACGCCTCGATCTTCTTACTGTTATCACTCTAGATTTACACTGGTTTTCTAACAGAAAATTCATAAAGAAGTTTTCAAATATAAAATTGACAGATAACACTATGACCAGCAAAACCAGTGTTACAGCTAAACTAGGTAATAGAACTAGCTATGGAAACCATGCATTTTGAAAATTAACAGCAGAAGTTACTAATGATGACGGCTCCACACCTACCAATTAAACACAGCAAGTCATCCATTTAACCTAAATAACTAAAACCACTGTAAATCAAAGAAAACCCACCTACCAATTAAACACAACAAGTCATCCATTTAACCCAAATAACTAAAACCACTGTAAATCAAAGGAATCAAGATATTTGCAAAGAAAATGTACAGAAACAGAAGAGAAAAACTGAGATAATTAGAAGAAACAAAGATAAGTAAATGGGTAAGTCTCTGAAAAATTTTAAACAGATTCCACCAAAAAACTAATGAAAAAGCAGAAAAATATCAATCTTGAAAATAAAATCCAATTTTGTGGATATTCGACCATAACCCTGGCTATCCTGACTAGTTGCCAGGTCTATATGTGCATATGAAAACAGATCAAGATGTAGCTAAGCCAGGAAATTTCGTGTCTTGTGGATTCGGTAAATGCTACAAGCACCTTGGATTTGCACCTTTGCTAATATCTTTGATTATTTTATTCAAATTAGACTAAAATTAGCCTCGCCTTGGACCAAATTAGACCCCGAGTATGTTTTTGTGTCCAAATCCGGGTGCTGTAGCATTACTGTGGATTCAGCAAACGCTTCTTTAAACAGAGGAGAATATGATATCTTACAGTGCAAGTAGAGTAACCACTTTAAGTGGCTCAGTGGCTGAAACTGAATAGTGAATACCAAGATTCTTGAACGCATTGGCTTTTAAGTTCGTTCATTGTTCTTCACAGGTGAGCTTCTTTGTTTTGATTCTCATTTCCCAAAACCCTAAAAACTTAATCGTTAACTCTTCTTTCTATTTGTTCTTTTTACGATTTAGGGTTTCCGGGTAACTTCTAATTTAATGCATTTTACGGAGTTGGGTATCTGCTGTTTCGATAAGAAATCGCAGAAACAGGAAGATTGGTAAAGTGGGTGGTCTTTAATTATCCTGTAAGGAAGCATTTCTATGGTTGGAAGTGTCTGTTTGTTAAGGAGAATTACTACTTATCTATCAATCCGAAGCTTTCACATTGGGAAGCAATTTTCGAATCCTGGTAAAGAAGATATAGTATTTAACGCAATCTGTGTTAACCTAGGGCAGAAGAGATGGAAAGTATTAGAGAGAATCTGTGTGGGTCTGACAAACTCATTAGTAAATCGAGTAATTTTAGAATTTCAAACATCTCCACAGTTGGGTTTGGATTTCTTCGATTGGGTTGGAGAAAGAAAGAACTTTTCGCACTGTTTAGAATCTTATTGCATTGTGATTCATGTACTGGTTAATTTGAGAAGGTTTGATGATGCTTTATCTCTCATGAGAAACTTAATGCAGAAGAAGGGTATTTCTCCTTTGGAAATTTTGGATGCATTGGTTGATAGTTACCAAATTTGTGAATCATGTTCAGCTGTTTTTGATGCATTGGTTAGAGCTTGTACTCAAATTGGAGCTGCGAGCGATGCTTATAAAGTAATTAAGAAGCTTCAAATGATTGGTTTTTGCATTTCAATTCATGCCTGGAACAACTTTTTGAATCATGTCTTGAAGTTGAAAGATGATGGTAAATTCTGGAACATCTATAGGGAAGAAATCGCAAGTGGGTATTTGGAAAATGTACATAGTTTTAACTTGGTTATTTATGCACTTTGTAATGAATATAAACCGCGAGAAGCGATCTCTGTAATTTATCGAATGTTGAATCGGGGAATTCAACCCAATGTTGTTAGTTTCAACATGCTCATTGATGGGGCTTGCAGGATGGGTAATGTGGATCTTGCTCTTGAGCTAATGAAGAAGATGGGGATCATGTCTGGGGTGGTTATAAGGCCTAATATAGTAACTTATAACTCTCTAATAAATGGGTTCTGCAAAATTGGGAAGTTGAAAATTGCAGAAGAAATTCGAGAGGAAATGGTGAAAATGGGAATTGAGCCAAATGTAAGGACATATGCAACTCTGATCGATGGGTATGCAAGAGAAGGAAAAATTGAATTTTCTTTCAAGTTGTGTGATGAAATGGTGGAGAAAGGTTTGATGCCTAATTCTGTTGTTTATAACTCAATCATCTATTGGCTTTTCAAGGAGGGAGATATGGAAGAAGTTTGTGTTCTCTTCTCTGACATGATTGAGAAGTATATTTTGCCTGATCAGTTCACATATTCTATTCTCACTAAGGGGTTTTGCCAAAAAGGGTATTTCAATGAAAATCTTAAATTCCACAACCACATTCTAGAAAGCAACCTTGTTAAAGATGTATTTTCACACAATATTCTTATCAATCATTTATGCAAAAAAGGGAGCATTAATGGAGTGAAGCAACTGTTGGGCAGTATGTTTATTCAAGGGGTGGTTCCTGACACAGTAACTTACAGTATTCTTATTGATGGGTTCTGCAAGGAAGGGAAGATAGAAAGTGCAGTTCAAATTCATGATGAAATGATAAGGGTGGGGCAAAAACCAAACTTAATAACATATAATTCTGTTCTTGACGGTCTATGCAAGGAGGGATCTATGGATCTTGCTAGGAATCTGGTAGAGGGAATGAAGAAAAACAGTTTATCGCCGGATGTTATAACATATAACACTTTGTTAAATGGGTATTGCAGGATTGGGAAGATTGACGAGGCATTTCATATGTGCTTCGAAATGAGACGGATAAAGCTTTTAATAAATGAGGTTACATATAATGTGTTGACCAAATTCCTGTGCAAGTTTGGGTGTTTTGAAGAGGCAAAGGAGCTCATGGAGATAATGGATAGTCAGGGTTTGGTTCCTGATTGTGTTACATACACAACTCTTATTACTGAGTTCATCAAGAACCGCAGTGCGTTTGAGGTGATCGAGTTGCACGACGAAATGGTTCTTAGTGGAGTTATTCCTGATGAGTGTACATATAAAACCATTGTTGGCCCTCTCTTACAGGAAGAAACTGTAGATAATGCAAGACTCAGAGCAACTTAACGAGCTATAAATTTCTTCGGTTCCATATTCTGTGTGTATCTATGACAATCCTTGTGTCAAAATTCGGAAGTTACTTTGAAATCCTTACTAAACCTAAATAACTGGGGCGCAGAGCAGCCAAAGCTCCAGAGCGCCCATTTAAAATATGTCCCAAGCACCGGAGAGCTCCAGAGCGGGAGCATCACATTTTACAATGGTTCTGGATAGTGCCAAAATTTGGAATTTACCCTTACAATTTTTCCAAGCACAATTTATTAAATTTTGAATTCTAATGGAGGGGTATATTTGATATTTAAATAATTTTTAAGATTAAATAGCTCAACTTTACACTAAATAATATTATTAAGATGCCTCTCTATTTTCTTCAAAAGAACTATTATTTGGCTCCTGAATGGAGATGCTACAAGGGTTGAATTTATGTGAGGATATGCTTTTGATCCCATGCAGATCATCTTCACTAATAATTATATCACTCTAAAATTTTTAATATCATCAAAAGTTTATTGAAATTTAATGGTGATTGAATGTAGACCCGGGTCGAATTAGGGTCGATCCTAGGTGAGTTGGCGGGATAACAAGTCAAGATTATCAAATCCTAACTAATTTATGAAACTGGTTAATTTTTTTAAACCCCAACCCTAACAAGTTTGGCATTTTCTTATATAAAACAAGAAACGGGTCAGGGTTGACCATAACTCCAAAAGGATTGAAGGGTTAACGGGTCAGAAATGCTCAACCCCTTGACTTTTAAAGCTAGCGGTCGATTAGCGGTTGGGTTAGGGTAGGGTTGGTCGGTCATGGGTCAATTTGCCAGGTCTAATTGAACGCCCCATTTTACGGTTAATTTTTGACCAACTATTTAAAATGGCTGTTTTTTTTCCCCAAAATGATTTACATGATGAGGAAGTATACTTAATTAAAAAAATAATAAGTCCTTTGATCATCTACATATAAGCACCATAGGGCAAAATTCTTCTAATTGTCCCTACTCTCAAACGGGTTCTCAGCAAGGTTTATTAGCATGACTAGTTTGCATTATATCTCCACATCCTCTTTCACCTTATTCTTATACTTTACTTACACTTGTTCAACTTGAATTTCTATATATTTTCTCACCTTCTGAACTAGAGGAATGGAAAGTGGAAGGAGCAATGCCAAGGCTTAGGCATTTTTTTATTTCAGATTTCCGAAATTGAACAAGGTTCCTGAAGGATTGACGTCACACGCTTCTCCATTAACCTGAATTTTATCCTTCTTCTAATCTCTTTTTTTTTTAGATACAATCTTCGAGATTGTATCAGTATAGCACAATTTGTAGCTAGGGCGTATCTATTTATTTTGTTCCTAAAAATTAATGCTAATAAAAGGCATACACCACATTTGTTTAGCAAAAAATGCTTTGTCATCTGTAGGCAGCCTGCCATATGTGGAGGGAAGAGGAGTACCTATTCTTCTTGAATGTATTTAGAGATGAAAAGTTTATGCAATCATCAAAATTAATATTGAAAAGTATGCTCCATAGGTCTTGTTCACATACTGGAAATTATTTTAGATGCAGGTCAATCTTCCAAAATAAGGCCACATGACAAATTCAAGAACTTTAACAAAAAGTTTGAGAAGAACTCCACTGAAGTTCAATGCTTCAAATGTCATGGATTTGGACACATGGCCAGTGAATGTCCAAACAAAGCTCCGGTCAAAACCAAGAAAGCTATGAAAGTCACACTTGATGACTCCGATTCATCCTCCAATACTAGTGAGTCTAATGATGAAGAAAATGATGAAATGAAGGCTATGACTGCTACTCTCTCTCAAGTGTTCAAAAATGCTGACTCTTCTAGTAAACATAAAGAGAGTGATGAAGAAGTTGACCCGAAGGAATTGTGTGCAAACCTCCTCAAAAAGAGCATGGATCTATCCAAAGAAAACAAGATGCTGAATGAGAAGATATCATTCATGCAAACTGAACAGGATGAAGCCATGAACAAGTTGCAAGAAAGTTCCATCAAAACAAATCAACTTGAAGAGGAAATTTCTAGGCTCCTTGCCAAGATCGACTCTCTTGAGTTGGATCATTGAGAAGTCTTAGATAAGATCAAATCTCTTGATTCTACTCTTGCTACAACTAAGAGAGATTTGATCTTATCAAATGACTTGTTAGATAAATTTAATCATGGGTCTAATGTTATATCTAACTTGTTGAATGCAGCCAAGACTGCTAATGATAAGAAAGGATT
>MVGT01001900.1:392099-434484 GCA_002174775.1 Macleaya cordata | reverse complement strand
GAACCATATGGTTCTTGCTGAAGGACAGTGCAGTAGTAGGTGTGAGGGGGATTCCTCATGGTTGCAGCACATATAGCAGCAATTGGGGAGTTGATGTCCTCGTTTTTTTAGGTTGTCAAGGGTTAGGATTTTATTGAGGGAGGCTTCCCACGAGAAGAAACAGATTTTAGGAGGGATGTGTGGGTTTCAAATGAAGCTTTTAGGGTAGTGGTTGGGGATAGAACCGGCGGTAAGGAATTCGTACATTGATTTTACCGAGAACCCCTTCTTGTCGTGAGGCCAAATAATTGAGTCTTCTTGCTGGTTGATAATGGGCAGGGATGCAATTTTGTGAAGCATCTCTGCCAACATGGGGGTTTCTGATTCCCTGATTTCACGAGTGAATTGCATATTCCAGTCGGAGCCCGTATTTGAGTTGGTGATGTGATCGAGGATAGAACCACTTTTGGACTGTAATATTTTAAAACGTTGGTGGAACTCCTCCTTGAGTGATTTGTCCCCAGTCCAACTGTCCCACCAGAATGAGGAGTTAGATCCTGAGTTGATTTTGATGGTAAACATTTGATTTATTTTCCTGCCGCAGGATATAATTGTCTTCCAACAGCTATGTCCATGTGGGAGTGAGATGGGGGTCGGATACCACTCTGATTTGTGAGGCCCATATTTGTCTGTGATGACCTTATACCATAGTTGATCTTTTTCTTTGAAGAACTGCCATATCCATTTTGATAGTAGCGCTTCGTTCATGTCTCGGAGGTGCCGGATACCTAGACCGCCATTATCCATAAATGTGCAGATGATTTCCCAACTAACTAGGTGATATCCACGGGCTGATCCGGATTTCTCCCAAAGGAAATTGCGCATCTTCTGCTCAAGAGTTGCCGCCACTGATGCAGGGATCCTCTCACAAGTCAAGAGCAGCGCTCAGACTATTAAATTTGTGGGCATCCAACTCAAAACTAATTGGCAATGAGTGGTGTGACCCATGATCATTATATATTGGGTTTGCTAAGCTCTCATATCCCATGTGGGACTATTCTCAACACGCCCCCTCACGTGTGGCCTTTTTTTAAGCCTAACACGTAGAACTCTTTTTGGGGTAACGTGGAGCATTTGTGGCCGTTGGGCCTATCACGTGTAGGCATGCGCTCTGATACCATATTAAATTTGTGGGCATCCAACTCAAAACTAATTGGCAATGAGTGGTGTGATCCATGATCATTATATATTGGGTTTGCTAAGCTCTCATATCCCATGTGGAACTATTCTCAACACAGACAGTAGGATAGCATCAGCTACCTGTACTCCTAGCCGCTTCGATTCACGAACTAATTTTACTGTCTTGATATTGGGATTCCGACTGAAGCCCGGAGGTGATCCAGACGGGAAAGAAACTGGGGATCGGTGATGAATTGGTGATTCATAACCATGAACTGGAGCTACATCTTCTACCAGGGCATTGTCCTGTCCTATGGGTGAATGAGATGAGCTTGGCAGATTGTTGTTCATATCACCTAGTTCGTTGAACATGAGGGAGATATCCGTAACGTTCGAAAAGGTAGATCTATGGTGGTTCAAAGAAGGTCTCTCTCTAACTGAAGCTAGCTATATAAAAAACCAATAATCTCCCAGCAGGAGATAGGAGCCAGACAAAGGTGTTGGGGGGATTGGGCTATGTGCTTAGAGGCTCCACAGATACATACAGATTGGGACTGTGATATTCCTACCCTTCAAAGTTCTCTGTAACTAGTACAGCCTGACCTATATAAAGATATATGGGCCAAAAGCCCAAACCACATAAACAGATACAATAGTCCAACATAAACAAGTTTAATAGGCCAACTGTCCTAATATATCTATACTATTATATTAATCCAATTCACTTTTTGAGGCTTTTTACTTTTTTACCCTTTAAAAAATAATTTTTTAACATAGTCTAAGGTGATTTTGAAGGGTGAAATTGTCATCAATTACCTTTTGTAAACCCTATCAAAAAGGGTATTTAAGTCTTTTCTCCATCCACCACTTTCTCCTCCACGATTTTCTCCCATACTCTTCAAAACTTCCTAAACGGATCACAATTCCATGATTCTCTCATCTCTATCTCACTATCAATCCCACAATATTCTCATTTCTATATCTTTAAAAACTACCAAAATCTCACCCTATCAAAAAGGGTATTTAAGTCTTTTCTCTATCCACCACTTTCTCCTCCACGATTTTCTCTCATACTCTTCAAAACTTCCTAAACGGATCACAATTCCATGATTCTCTCATCTCTATCTCACTATCAATCCCACAATATTCTCATTTCTATATCTTTAAAAACTACTAAAATTTCCAACTTCCCACAATTTTGACAACAAAGGCAATTAGTGGGATTGCTACATTTTAAAAGAAGGAAAGAAAAAAGAAAAAAAAAAATTAATCGGTTCCTCTCACACATAATCCCTAAAATCTCTCCTCCTATCCCACCTCACAATCTCCTCTCTCACAATCCCTAAAATCATTCAAAATTTCAAATTTGAAAATAGGTGCATCACCTCTCTCTAAAAGCTATAAAAACCCTATATTCCCAAAACGTCTTTATGTATCTTCCTCTCTCGAGTCTCTTCCTCTCATTAAAATTGTTATTTTGCATTCCCACCATCGTAATTATGTGCATGCCGAGGATTGAGATGGAGGATGAATCATGAAAATATTTTTTGTTATTTGATAATTTTGTATTATCTTTTGTAATTTTTTGTGACTTTTTAGTGTACTTATTCAATTATTTGGGTAGTCTTTTTGTGAATGTAGATGCAGATAAAATATGGAATGATATAATTTATTTGATTGATTTGTATGTAATTGCTTTGATGATTTTATTATGGAAATATTTTTGTTTTTTTTGTTTAGTATTTTAATTTTTCATTATTTGATTTGATGTTTGTAATTGCTTTGATGATTTTATTATGAGTGAAAACATAAAATATACTAATATACTGATATTTTTTGCTAGAATAAAAATACATTCGGCAAAGGTTTTATTAAAGCCCAACATAGTTGTCAACAATGTGTGAATATAATCAGTACTCAATTTTTTGTCGTACTTTTATTTTGGTTCTTTTGGACTCCAATTTTTAAGAAAGAATGGTGTTATTTTTTTCCTCTTAATATTAGTTTAGAAAATTTTGGCTCCATTGTTTGGATTTTTTCTACTTACTATTTTTTAAAAGAACTATGGGATTTTTTATTTTTTTAAATTGACAGCAATTTTATCTAAAATTTATTTCTCATGGTTTTTTTTTTAAATAAATTATTTCTCATAGTTGAAAGGATGATTCTTGACCAATTTTTATGTGCCATGGTATTTAACTTTAATTACAATTGAGAGTCATAAAAAATATAAATTATTTTTTTTGTTAAAATATGAATTATTTTTTTGTTAAAATATGAATTATTTTTTTAATATGACATTGGGTTTGTAAGTAACAAGTTCAATGTATGGAATACGTGCAGCGCACGTGCATACAGCTTGTCTATATTAAAACAACTACTCAGTGCTCTAGGCACGGAAGATATGAACTTGCAGAACAAGTTTCTCAACAAGCTCAAATACCAAGTAGTCTCCTTGCCTGAGACAATTCTCCCCAACAAATGCTTTCCATCCTCCACATAGAGAGTATTGCGACTCACGGACATAGCAATTCACAATCCATGTGTTTCCTTCTTTGTTCTGCAGCGTCAGCATCGTTGTTTTTGGTGGAAGATGTAGTCTTGCAAAGAAAACCGGTATTGTCTGCAAAAATAATAATAATAATAATAATAATATTAGAGGATGATTAGAGATTTAGAGGTTTGTCATCCTTGTCTTATTGCAAAACCAATATGTGGTATACAAGAATAGAAACGGTCACAATAAGAGCATGAAGAAACTTAATAAAAAGAAAAGAGTTAGGCAGTTGAAGTCAAGATTCCTGAAGTATTGACAAACTTATAGTTGAAGTATTCAAACAAAGATCGTGGTTTCTGTTCATGAACTAGAAAACATATGCATCGTTGGTAAGTGGTAACACAATTGTAATGCCCATAGTTCACATGTTATTGTCACTAAGCTTCACCATCCTCATTATTCTTCACAAATTCTAAACAAAATCCATAAATTTATAATATATATTTCTTCTCAGTTTATTTTTTGCCTCACAAAGCTTCAAGGTCAAGATAGAGCAAAAATTTCACGCCCCAAAGATAAGGGCCTAGTCTTTGATGTTTTCTGGTTTTCCATTTTTCCCTTTCCCTCCATCTACTCCATTTAGTTACTTCTTTTGTCTTCTTCTTTTTCTTCTTCTTCTTTTTCTTTTGTTTATTTTTTTGTGATTGGTCACTCAGGTTCTTCCTATAATGTAGGACATGAAATGAGTGGCATGTTCATAGTTATCTACATTGGACAACTACCAATGGATTTCAAAATACATGTAGTTACAAGTTTACAGCATACATGACATATGGTGGCCACAATGAATCATGTTATAGGTAGATGAACCAGAATAAATAAAAGTTATGTTTACGAACTCACCAAATTGAAGGGCTTGACTACGTTAGATATCTTCAGTCTACTCAGGAAATAATGAAAACGAGACTTGAAAGAGTGGGCTGCTTTTCTCCCTTCTCCATCTATCTTGCGCCTTTCCAGTTTCGACGAGAATTCTTCTGTACCACACAAAGAATAGTTACCTGAAGTTTTTGAGATTCAGAAGTAGACAACTGGATTCCAACTTTGCAAGGGAAACCAAAAGAATGCATGTTATCTCAAATGGTCTTTACTTCTTAGAGATTACATTGTCCAAAAGGAACATAACCCGTCTATTAATGCATCAGCAAGTATATAATTCTTTTGGCTGCATTAATATTTATACCTAAATGTACAGTAATGCATGCATTTATATATATATATATATATATATATATATATATATATATATAAGACATGCTTACATCTATGGTGCTATGTAACTTCACCCCAACATGTCAAAATACAAAGTTAACCCTTCATTCTGATGGTTGAGAGAAAAGTAAATTCTTTACTAGGCAGCAGAATTGTAGATCAAAAAGAAAAGGAAGAGAAGATCCTTAACTACTTCATTAACATAATCTATACGAAAAGAAACATTATCAAGAACCATTCTGGACCTATTCAAAAGATATTAAAAGGACCAACTAAGAATAGGTAACATAGCTATTAGACCTCCATGATTTCAGACAAAAAATATCCATGTTTGAAATCTATATATTAGAACAAGGATATTCAAAGCTGATTTGTGCAAACGTCTCCTACAAGGGATATTCTTCATGCAAAAAAGAAACAGTCAACTTATCTTCTGCAAAACCGATAATAGAAGATTTGAATTTGCTGAAAACATACTTTTATCTTCTTGTTATTACCTTGTGGTTCAGACTTACAGTTCTTTTCCAGCTTCCGTAAACGCTGAGAGAGGTGGCTAGGATTCAAACAATGCTTGTTTGTTGTATCAAGTTTCGTTTTTAGGTGGCTAGGTTGCCTGCCACGTCTCTTGTTTGCCTTGCAAAAATTCGATTCCTGAGAAGGTTCCACAGTAAAAGCATCCTCTCGCTGACATGCACTCGTATCAAATATTCTTACGCCGAAATGCATACTACCATCATATGTGAATACTAGGAAGTCATGTTTTTGTAAGGAGTGGTCTCTTAGAAAGATTTCCCAACCATCCTCAAAATACATGCCATTGGTAGTTCTATTCAGTTTGACATGCCAACAGCAACCGCTAGGACCCTCTAAAATTGCTCTTTCAGATGATTTTAATTCTTTGGAGATATGCTTGATAAAGGCCTGTGGGATCCGCTACAAAATTGGAATAGTTGATTTTGAGTACTAGCATAGCACTACTAACAAGCAATGAGAAATAATGGATGTAAACATGATCTTCTAATGCAGCACTAATTTACAAACATGTCTTAACGAACATTGGGATACACTTGCAAATCTTGGAAGAGACAAAAGTTAAACAATTTTGAGTACATTTAAGAAGGACAAAAACTAACTACAGAAATATTTAAATGGGAGAAAAGCACAAAAATACAACTTAAAAAATTCTACAATGCTAACACGCGTGCCGAGATTGAAAGCACGAGCAGTGTAGATTGAAAAACTTAAGTGGCCTTTGGTCGTCATCTAGGTGATTTTGGTGTCAAATCTTGTAAAAACAAGTACACTTCATGAACAATCGAAAATAAGAAATTTAACCCCACATCTAACATACCATTGTAAGACCTTTTTTTTATCCTAACATACCATTTTAAGACTTCTAACCCCACATCTATGTGGTGAAATTTCGAGACTTTCTTTTCACAGTTAAATTCTAAATGGTAATTTTGAGGGTGTTAAAAGTTTTGGAATGGTATAATTTTTTGTGAACATGATTTAAACGGTGAGGAGAACATCCTCACCAAAAATCAGCCATTGGTCTTCATGTAGACGTACCCCCAAATCTCCCCGTATCATTACTTAATTAATTATGGACTTCAAATTGTGTGTGGTAAAAAATGCAAAAAAACAATTTTCCCATAAAATCGAGTTGGAGTGTATGGATTGATTATATATATACATCAGTGTGTGTGTGTGTGTGTCTTCTCTCTGCAACTCAGCTCTCGAGGTTCTCTTTCTCTATCCTCCCTCTCCTTTCTCATAGTTGCAAAGAGCTCGGAGCTCCATTCATGGCTTCCGCCAAGATCGTGGAGCTCTGAACTCCATCATTTGCTTCAAATCTTGAGGATAAAAATTTATGGAGCTCAGCTGTTGCCAATTTACTAAAAATCTAACCAAGAAAAGAGGGATTTATGTTGCAGATTTTTGGATGGACAAATAGAAGGTTTGACATAGAAAACATTAACAAAATTTTGCAGATTCAGTTAAAAATCTGTTTATATACCAAGTAAGTTAGCCTGATTAGTAGCCAAAAATCTTCTGAAAACTTTGGTTGACAAAGTTTCTGTATAAAGAAATCATCACAATATTGTATATAGCAGAACTAATTGTAAACCTAAAAACAGTTGTGCTTGTGTTATGAACCATAAAAAAATGTAGAAAAACATAAGTTGAAGATAAGATCATTACCAGCCTTTCCTCAAAATTTCCAACGAGTATCTTAATGAAGTGATCCTTCCTTGCTGAACTGCACCTGTTGTTTTCCATTGCTCCTCCTCAACTCAAAAGTCTCAAAAAACCTTTCTTTTTTGCACTCTAAAACCCTAATAATCTCCTCTCTTTCTTTTTCTCTTCCTCTTCCTCACACTACTGAAACCACAACAATTTAAGAGAGAGGAAATGAAGAGAGAGAGGTAGCGTGAATCATCCAAAATTTCAGAGACAGCTACCTCTCCTCCAATAGCCATGCTCCGTCAACGGTCTGCACCTGAAACACTGTTCTGTTCCGACGATTTTCTGGTTCTCTCCCGTACGTCACCACCACCTTATTTTCGGTGTTCTCCAATTAACTTCCTCTGTTCTTTACTACTTCCTCTGTTCTTTACTTCTTTGTCTAGTTACTTTTTCGCAACGAAAGGTACATTGCTTAAACGCAGTTTTGTTGACTTACTTATAAATGTGAGTGAACAGAATCAACTGTCCATAAAAGCTGTTTATCCAACTAAACTTACCACCGCTTGAATCCAACGAATAAGATGGTGGAATTTTGTTCACCCACGTTACTTGTTAGTCAACAAAATCCCATTCCATGAGAATACCGTTTGTTTTTCAAAAGTTTGCCTAGAGGCCAAAAATCAAAATTTCTGTTATGCTTAAAGAAAATTGGGAAAAGTAAAAAGAAGCAAATCCCATTCAAATAACCTTTTTTTTTTTTTGGAGACCCATTCAAATAACTCTAACTTTATACTCTCTTCACCTCCAAATGATACAAAATAAGAACTTTAAAAATCATGTAATCCGTCTGAGGCCCGATTCGAATGACACAAAATTTTGACACAGAGTTTAAGGACCAATTCCAAGAACATAAAATTTTGACACAGAGTTTAGGGTCCGATTCCAAGGACACAAAGTTTAAAACCTAGTTTTAGTACATCGTAAATATTTGTAGTTCTTATAGGTGCCAATTGAAATTCTATAAATTAAGAAAAAATAAATGAAAAATTCTAAATTGTTTCTTTTGTAGGCTCGTTGTAAATCCCACCAAATATTTTTTATTAGATCCACGGGTTAGATCATGGCTCATTTACCAAGCAGGGCCAACATGCTTTCAAAAAATAAATGTAACATCAAAATTCCAAAACTATCATTTTAAATCTAATTTTTAATATTTGAAAAAATAAAACTTTTATTAGAGGTTAATTGATTTCATCTCTAGGAAAGAAAGGGATTGATCAGATAGTTACTAATTCTTTAAATTTAAAAAATATTTGATCCAAAAATACTGGGTGAAGCTCAAATAATAAATTTGCTAAAAAAGGTGGAGACATCGCCTGAAACAGAGGGCGAGATTTCAAAATGAGCTTCGCAATTGGGGTAGACTCTCTGAATGAGCATAGAATGCCAAAAAAAAAAAAGACCACCTATTGTGGACTGTGTGGTTGTTTCACCAATTAATACGAAAAACCACTTGCGAGTATAGTCATTGATGAAGTCTTGGTATTGAATCCCACAAAAAAATTCCTATTGAAATAGCAATATAATTCAAAAAAACAATTGTCAACAATCAACATGAATGCTATTTTCACCCTCATATTCAATCAGAGACCGAGGGGAGAGTGAGTTTGACTTTATTTCACCCCACGGCTCAATGATGACAGTAATGTACACCCACTTATAAAGTGGGTAGCCAGAGTAGCACTCAATCAACAAAACCCCTATCAAACGTGGCGGCCTCTTTGCATGCGTTATTCTATTTGCTGTCGCCGTGCGACAGCCAAGATTATCACCACCTGGCTAAAACCCTCTCAAGGTTTTTCCCTCTCTTCTCTCTCGTGCAGACTCCCACCTCGACAGAGACAGAGAGACAAACGAGAAAAATGCCTAACCTTCTAACAGTCACGCTTCAGAAACAGCGTATCCACAACCTCTTGAACACCGTCTCATATCTCCGTTTTGCTCACTGGAAGGCGGCGCCACCGCCGCGACCACAGAAACCTCCACCTCCTCCAACACCACCGAAACCACCCCAAAAGCCCGTTTCCTTCACCTTTCACGAAGAAACATGGCAGGATCCTTACAGTTGGATGTCCAACCTCAGCGACAAGGTGGCAATGCGTCACATGGACGTCTACATGGAACAAGAAGAAAAATACACTGAAGCCGTTATGTCCGAAACTGATCGTCTCCAACGTAAACTCCAATCTGAGATGGCAATCCGAATGACCTCTGATCTTTCCACCCCACCAGTCCGTTGGGGTCCCTGGTTAGTATTTCTTAATTAATTTCCCCCTTCCATCAAAACCCTAATTCAAAAATTTGATCTTTTCTTCAGAACCTGAACTGTTTTTGTACTACTGTCAAAAAGGCCGACCTTCGTCGTCGCAGGTTGTATTACAGGCGTGTTGAAGAAGGGAAGCAGTATCCAGTGCTCTGCAGGAGGTCGGTGAATTTAAATGAGGAGTTCATTTCGTATAGTTCACCTGCTGCCGGGTTCGATTTTACAGCTGGAAAGCGAATTGAACAAAAACTTCTTGATTACAATCAAGAAGCCGAGCGATTTGGAGGTAATGTAATGTGGGTTCATAGATTTTTATTACTCTTTTGTGATGAAATTTCTTCGTTTTTTGAGTTTTTAATCTTGATTTTATAGGTTATGCTTATGAAGAACTATCAGAAGTATCCCCAGATCATCGCTTTCTTGCATATACTATGTATGATAAAGACAACGACTTTTTTCGGTTATCAGTTAGGGATTTGAGCTCAGGTTCTCTATGTAAGAAACCTGAGGCTGATCGGGTTGCGAATTTGGCGTGGGGGAAGGATGGAAAGACACTGCTTTACACAGTAACTGACAGTAATAAGCGACCATATCGGTTTGTGAAATTCGTGGTTTTTGCAATGTTAATTAAAGTGGTTTCTGTGATCTTCTCTATTGGATTTGATAAGCTCTTCTTGATGAGTTTTCTATTTTTTGTTTTCCTCATTAGGATCTTCTGTAGCATGGTTGGGTCAAATGAAGACGACGTTTTGCTTGTGGAAGAATCGGATGAAAACATTTATCTTAATATTAGACACACTAAGGATTTCCAATTCGTGTCTGTTAATGTGTTCTCAAATACTTTTTCGAAGGTATCATTTGTAATTGATCACTTTTTGTATCCTTTTATTCCTCCTTTTTGTTGCTAGATCCAACCAATTTCTTTTGTTTGTAGGTTTACTTGATAAATGCAGCTGATCCTTTGTCTGGCATGAAATTAGTGTACGAGTGTGAACCACATGCCCATTGCATAGTTGAACATCATCGAGGATATCTTTATCTATTTACAGATGCTGCAAAAGAGGGGCAGCCAGTTGATTTCCATTATCTGCTCTGTTGTCCAGTTGAAGTTTCGGAATCAAGAAATTGGGAGGTGCTTGTATTTCTAAACCATTTATGTTCAGGATTTGAATCAAATTTATAGAATTTATTCTTCCTTTACGTATATACAGGGCACTGCGTCTTGGGCTCTTTTCTTAAGTATAACAAGTTTCATTTATTAGCATTGGCTTCATATGCGCTCTTGGCTACTATCCCATTTTATTACCGAGTGTTTGTCTTCTTCATTATTTTTTGACATTTCTTATGTATGTTTCAGACTATATTTCTTGATGAGTCGGATTTTGTCATCGAGGATGTTGATTTTAATGATACACACTTGGTACTTATCTTAAGGGAGGGTCAGAAGTTTAAAATTTGTTCCATTCCTCTACCTTTGCCTAATAGGAAGGTGAGTGGACATTTAAATGGTTTGTTTTTCCATGTTTTCCTACATGTTCTATATATGGTGCTGAAATATTAGTTGAACCGCAAGATTCGATCTCATTTGTATGTTCATGGTTGGTCATCTCAACATGGTGTTTTTTCAGTATAGCAGTAATCTGTCAATGATGAAGATGGCTGGAAAGTTATTTTTTATATTTCGATGGACTAGATCTGATGGAGATGGGTATAGTAAGCAATGAATATTTAAATTTGAGTCATTGCTAGAGAGGTTTCTATTTGTTGGTGGCCCTGTTTATGGGGTCAAATGAATATCTTATAATAAGAAATCTCTTAATATCAACCACATCAATAGTGTAAAGTCTGTTTAGCATGTGGTTGTTTTGCATGCAAGAAGCTAAATTAGGGTGGTTATTTGTCATAGAACTTATATTAACTAAGTACTTCTGATAAGGTGATAAGTTGACCAAGATAGTGGACTCTAGATTGGAACTGCTTATGGGAGAACACCTTTCTTGGCTATGTATTCGTTATTTTGATGGAGTTCTACAATAATTTAATTGAGTGGTACATGAATGCCTTATTACTTAATTGTTATAGGGGTCCAGATATCTCTGGTACTAGCATTTCCATCTGCTTTCATTTCTAATAGTTTCTTTGCTGTATTGGTTCCCATCAACCTTATTGCACCAGACAGAGCGCTCTTTGCCATATGTTTGCTTTCATTGTTTATCATCTTAACTTTTGTGAACCAGTTTTCTCTTGTTCCATTTCTAAGCAGGGAGCAGTTGCGCTAAAAGAGCTTAACCCTAGTTTCCTACCTCTTCCAAAGTATGTCGCCCAGATCTCTCCAGGACCAAATTATGACTATTACTCCTCAACCATGCGGTTTACAATATCCTCTCCTGTGGTATGTGAATCGCTCATGGCTTTTATTTTTCTTTTTTATGTTATGCAGAAATATTTATGCAAATTAAATCTCTACTTTCAATGGGAAAAGAGGAGAAATTGACCTATATTAAATGCTATCTCTTTTACCTGTGTCTTCTGGTATACAATTTGGAGCAGACACATGTTTAGCTGCAAATTGAACTTTTGAAGCATCTGGATGATGCATTTGGAATAAGATAGGATAATTATCTTCTACAAACACTGATATATCAGTGGAAATTGGAGTCAACCAAAACTAATTAGAGATAAACTACATTAGGAGAGGAATAATAAGAATTGCACGCCTGTTCCTAATTCTTACCTGTTGTTTCTAGAAAAGAGTAGGATAAGGTTTTTTTTCCTTTTTTGTTTTCCCTCAATCTGCCTAATGACCACCTATGGAAATGTTGTCTGGATTTCACGAGTTGGTCAACCTGTTAGACTAGACCAATATGACCAAGGTCCCCAGGTTAGGTCCAAGATGCATAGCATGTGTGCTTTTGCATTATGATGCAAAATGGACCTTATTTATAATAAGTTGTGTGGTGGAATATATTTCTTTTCATGCTTTAAGGAATTGGTGGTATGATATTATCTAATTGTTTATGGTTCTCGAACTATGTACTCTTTCAGATTTTTTTTTTTTTGTTTCAAAGTGTATGTATTCGATCAAGCATTAGAGCTGTAATGTTCTGCAGATGCCTGATGCTGTTGTTGACTACGACTTAACAAATGGCAAGTGGTTTATTGTTCAACAACAAAATGTGCTTCATGAAGGGACACGGACTCTGTATGGAGTTACCTCGTCTTCTGCTGCAAACATTGAAAAACCACTAAGATCGAAAAATTTGTGTCTCACAAATGAAGTCAATTCCGAAGATGATCACTCGTGGAATGACCTCTCTGAGTTCTATGCTTGTGAGCATTATGATGTCTCTTCACATGATGATGTAGTGGTTCCCTTGACTATTGTATACTCACGGAAATACAAACAAGATGGTCAAAATCCTGGGTTACTTCATGGTCATGGAGCTTATGGAGAGTTATTAGACAAACGATGGCGTAGCGAGTTAAAAAGCCTTCTCGACCGTGGTTGGGTGGTTGCTTACGCTGATGTTAGGTTCGTTTTACATCAATAGTGTAGTCTTTCTGGGAACTCAGTTACCCAATTTTTCTTACTTATAGTTTCACTGTCAACTAAGTCATCACTTTCTCATCATAAATCTTCTTTTAGGCTTCAGATACAAAAGTTTTGAGCTTAAGCATTTGGTTGCCTGATTATGTGGTTTCACTGGTACTTTTTTAGGGGTGGAGGTGGCAGGGGTAAAAAGTGGCATCATGATGGAAGACGAACAAAAAAGCAGAATTCTATCGAAGATTATATTTCCTGTGCTAAATTCCTTGTAGAGAAGGAAATTGTGCAACAAAACAAACTAGCTGCTTGGGGATATAGTGCTGGGGGACTCCTAGTTGCTTCTGCTATTAATATGCACCCAGATTTGTTTCGAGCTGCCGTTCTGAAGGTATGCATCTTTCTCATTTCTGTTTCTCATCTCTTATCATCCCATACTAGCTGGTTGATAAACCATGCCTCAAGTTTCTTATCATAATCTATCTATTTTTGTCATTTACTTGTGGTATCTGCATAAGAATGCTAGATAATGATAACATCACATTGGAATTTACATTATTGTAAGCAACTGTAGTCAATCAGTCAAACTTTCCTGAATATGAAGTACTTCATGTAGTAATTTTTTTTTTTTCCTGTTCTGTAAGCATAATCAAGTTTCCCCTGTGATCTGTTCTGTTGCAGGTTCCCTTCTTAGATGCTTGTAACACACTTCTGTATCCCATTTTGCCACTTACGCCTGCCGACTATGAGGAGTTTGGGTATCCTGGGGATGTTGATGATTTTCAGGCTATAAGAAAATATTCCCCTTACGATAATATACAAAAGGATGCTCTTTATCCGGCTGTCTTGGTAACATCTTCTTTTAATACAAGGTTAACACTCTCCATCTTGCTCTTATTTCCTTGCGATATCTTCATTTTTATTATTTTATCCAATTAATTTGTCATTGCTATTGATGTGCTATCTGACTGGTAATTTCTCGCGAGCTGCATCCCTGTATCTTGGAAAAGCAGGAAAGATTTTTCTTATATCTGTAAACTTTGTGAACATTTAATGGTGATGTTAGAGATGGGGTGGAGCTTCCTGTGGTAGTGAATGAGATTTTTCAATTTTTTTGAAGTCGTGTCGGACACCTCACACCTGTGTAATTTCATATTAGGGAAAGTTCAGTGGGATCCCTAAATTGCAAGTTAAGGGATGGAAGGGTCTCTAATGGGATCCCTACACCATCAGATCCGGCCCAAATCCCTCCTTTAAGGAATCCTTAAGGGAGCGATGGAATGATCATCGCACAATTTTAGGCGATGAACAATTGGGTGTGGCGATGGATTGACCATCACCACTCCTCACCTTGACTCGCTTTAAGAGATTCTCCCCCTCTTTCCCTCTATTCAAACTCCTCCAAAAATCCAGGGATCCCATGTTAAGGGTTGGGATTTTGGGGTTCCCACTGAACTTGCTCTTATAGAACATTTCTAAGTCGTATGAACACACGGAAATTGGCACCAACACGTAACAATCTGTGTAGACTGCTGCATGAAAAATATGTGCATTTTGTCGGCATATATTCATCGCATCCTTATCGCCGAATAGACCATGCTACTAAACATTACCCTCTTCTGTGGTGTTCATTCTGCATATGACTATTTCCATTCTAAATTGTTTTCCTTGAGATGCAAGTGTGGAACCTCATTAAATTTTCTCTATGGTAATGGGGAGCAACTTATCCTTTTACTTGAATTGTTAAGAATTGAAGATCTTTTCTTTATTTTTATCTTTTCTTTTCGAAAGTTAGCCTTTTACTATAGCCATATTTGTATGGTCCAATAGTATTTCTTTAAACAGACGGGATGAATAGTATGCCATCTTCATGTTGCTATTTCAGGTTTGGCGTGTGGGAAGCTGCAAAATGGGTTGCGCGGGTTCGGGAACATGCAATTTATGACCCTCAACGTCCTATACTGCTTAATTTAACAACAGATATAGTGGAAGAAAACAGATATCTGCAGTGCAAGGAATCAGCCTTAGAGACAGCATTTCTTATCAAGATGATGGATTCATAGATTCTTTTTCGTCTTTTCCCTATCTACAATTGTATCCGTTGAATGCAGCACAGCACTGCAGTGGTGGTGAGCAATGGGTCCTAGAAGTGCTTTCTTATGGGGTCCACTATCATAAGCCAAATAACAGATTCAGTTTACACTTCAAAGACTTGTTTGTGAATATATCACTTATCCTTTCAGAATCCATTCATTTGAGGATCTTGAGAGAAAAGAAGTCAATGGGAAGAAGAAAAGAAAACTGGCAGTACGCATTAACATTGCTCACTGTCAATTTTTGGGATACAGGTTGGGCACTTTTTGTTCTTCAATAACACTTAATTATTATTGGTATAATGTTCGAGAAACTTTGCCCCCGGAATAATGTTCGTGTCCAAAGGTGAACAAAGCCCTAGCTTCTAGAGTTCGTTGCTTTTTTCAGACCGGGGAAGGGTTCTGTTGAAATGGTATTATCAAATCCGAGAAGTTTTGTGATTCACTCTCTAATAGTGATGGGATTATTGCTCAATTATAAGTATAATTAAGGGCATAAGTGAGAAAGCATTACTAACTGACAGAGAAAGCGTCTGTAACTGGTAGAGAGAAGGGAGAGGGAAACCGCTAACCTGAAAGCATCGAAGAATTAACAATCGATGATAATGAGTATTCTTATACTCTTGAATTATGCATGTTCTTACCGGCTTAGTTAGTTAGCTGGCAGTTGCATTTTGTAATCTCTATTGTACTTTCTTTTACTTTCGCTATTGGTAATTTGGTCTTTTTACTTTCACTATTGGTAATTTGGTTGACCATTGTTATTGACACTACCATTTTTTATCCTTTATGGCCTAGCCCAATTTTTTTTTCAAATTTTGATTGGTAATGACCTCTATTTTTTTTATATAATAAAATATATAGGAGTTTTTTATCCCCACCCCACAACTCAAAATACACCACTCATCTTCATCTTCCCTACCACCGGCGACCACCAATACCACCGTCAGCAACGGAAAAAAAATTATTTTATTTTTTTCCTTATTTCCACCTTTCTCCACCAGCACCACCACCGTCAATACAACCCAGATCTGAAAAAAAATTCAGATCTGAAATAGATCTGGAGAGAAAAATGTGAGAGAGTGGGTAGAGAGAGTGGGATAGAGAGTAGGTAGAAAGGGGGAGGAGTTAGTTAGAGAGAAAGAGGGGAAGAAAAAAAACAGATCTGAAAAACTAATGCTCGTAGTTGCAGTAAGGAGCGCTATAACTAATGCTCGGAGTCGCGACAAAGAGCATTAGTGTATATGCTCGTAGTTGCAGCAAGGAGTGCTATAACTAATGCTCGGAGTCGCGGCAAATTTTTTTTAGTGTATATGCTCGTAGTTGCATCAAGGAGCTCAAAATTAAGACCTGATTTATAACGCTCCTTGATGCAACTACGAGCATATACACTAACGCTCTTTGCCACGACTCCGAGCACTAGTAATAGCGCTCCTTGCTGCAACTATGAGCATATACACTAATGCTCTTTGTCGCGACTCCAGCCTTAGTTATAGCGCTCCTTGCTGCAACTACGAGCATTAGGTTTTCAGATCTGTTCTTTTTTTTTCGTCCCCTCTTTCTCTCTAACTCCTCCCTCTCTCTACCCACTCTTTCCCTCTCTTTCTCTCACCTTTTTCATTTCAAATCTGGAGAGAAAACTTCAGATTTGAAAAAAAATTCAGATCTGGGTTGTAGTGATGGTGGTAGGACGGTGGTAGTGGTGCTGCTGGTGGGACGGTGGTGGAAGGGGGTGGGGAAAGTTGTGAATCAGGAAAAAAAAATAAAAAATTCGATTGCCGGCGGTGGTGTTGGTGGTCGCCGATGGTAGGGAAGATGAAGATGAGTGGTGTATTTTAAGCTGTGGGGTGGGGATAAAAAAACTCCTATATATTTTATTATATAAAAAAAATTTATATTAAAAAAATAGAGGTCATTACAAATTAAAATTTGAAAAAAAATTGGGCTAGGCCATAAGGGATAAAAAATGGTAGTGTCAATAACAATGGTCAATTTGGTTTTGTAGAGGAGGATAAGAGAGTGAGGATGCTTTAATGAGTTTGTGGGTTCAGCACTGTAGGAGGGAGTTGGTATTTGGTTATTTAATTAGGTCATGTACATGGATGGGTACATCTTAACTCGACCTAAATATGTCAAAACAATTTTCTGCTACCAACAACTACCCCCCTCTGGAAAAGTCCACCTTTGACAGAAAAAGCCTCCACCAAAACATTTGTACAATTTCTTTGTCAACACATCTGTTTTTTACTATTATTTTTTAAGCTTTTATTTTATTTATTTTATTATATTAATTGATAAGAAAAAAGGGTTGCATGATACAAGTGGAAGGAAGTATGAACAAAATAATGATAAAACTGATCACTGAAATATTCCATCACTGTTCAGGTGCATCATGATGATGATTATATTGTAAAACAACAGCCTCCCCAAGTGTTGTCATCTCATCTATATGCATGACTGCTGAAGGATACTCAAGTATATACTAACATTACTATGTACGCGCATTAATTACAGTCGCCTGGTAGGGTACACAAAGACCCTTTTTTTATTTTCTTAATCATTTATGGGTTTCCAATGTTGACTAAAATTTCATTTCAAAATCATCTATAATAATCTACTTTGCAGAAATAATTTGTTCTACTGCTTTCTGGTCATCATCATCATAATGTCTTAAAAAGAAGGGTGGAATGACAGCAAAGCTCTCCTATACACCAATCAACTTTAGGAAGAAGATGGCCCCCCACACACACAAGCTTTTCATGCAGAGAAATGGCAAACAAGACTTAAATGTGTATGGGTCATCATTGATAATTTTCTAAATAAAGAGAGGGGGAATTTAAAGCTCAAAGTTTTAAATCAGGCAAAAATATATACAAGTCAGCTACTTTTCCTTTTTATATAGTTGTAGTTGATGTGTGAACTGTATGGAAGAAGCCCTAATAATCAAAAGTCCGAACTGTTGTAAATAGGTGATGCTCTGGCTCCCAAAACGTGCTCCCAGGATTCTAACTCTCTGCCGCTTTGAAATATTTTTTAATGATCCTGCATTTCTGCGCTTCTAGTTACTTAGGGAGAAGCTAATGTTTTTGGCTCTGGCAACAATATATAACATTTTGAATTTTTTTAAATCATCCATCTGAACATTTTCATGAACTTTTGGTTTGATTCTTTAGACCTTTGGTGTTGGTGGATACAGATGCACAATACTCTCTGGCAGTGCATGTGCATTTGCATGTGCATCATCTCTGCATGGGGTCATGGGTGGGGTCTCATCTGTGATCTGTTGGTTGGGTTCATGCAGAAATAAGTAATCAATCAGTTCCAAAAAGAGATTTTTTATGGCAAGCAAGCCAAGTCAACCCAACGGCCGGGCCACCACCACTCACCCTGATTGAAATGGTGGCTGGGAAGAAACACGTCAGACACTCTCCCTAAACAAGACAACCCAACTACCGTGAGACTTCCATCATATGCAAACACAGGATTACTTGTTTTCATCCATCTCGACAAAACAAATAAGATTTGTTATATAATAGAGAGAGAGAGAGAGAGAGAGAGAGAGAGAGAGAGAGAGTGACGGAAACACAAAGGACTGATCCCATTATTCTCTTCAAACCTGTAAGAAGGTTTTTATGACAGAACATTTTGTTTCTATTTCTTCCTTTTTCTTCTCTCACAAAATCGAATACACAAAATTCTCAAATAATCAAAAACACCAAGTAGGACTTAGACTGTGAATTTCAATTTTCTGGCCATTGAAAAGATTTTAGATTGCAAAATAGTGCAGATAGTCTGTCTGCACATTTTAGTTCTATTTTCGAGTCCCAAATGGCATCTAGGATGAATCCACATGAACCCAAGTAAGGAAAAATACATCCCAAGGAAAGAAGAAACAAGAAGAAATAAAATTTAATTCCCCCCAAGAAGAGGAAGAAGAAGCAAAAGAAACAGACTGCACAAAAAGAATAATTCACCTTTGGATCCTTCTGTTGCTTCTGCATCAGCCTTCGCTCCCGGAAGAAAAAAAATAAATTACATCCCGAATGATGGTTGGTGATCATGTTACAAGGGTGCAAAAGGCAGCAAGTTTGATCCAATCCATCTTCAAATCAAACTGGAAACAAAAACCATATATTTCCCCACCTTTGAAATCCTATGTTTCTATTCCCTCCGAAATGGTGGGTAACCCTTCCCCTTCTACAAAGGTCGGGTTAAGAAACTTAGCAACAAAAGCCCACATCTTATACACATCTTCGAAGTTGGTGAGAAAGCCAAGAGATGCAGTAACAACTTCAACTCGGATTAACGCCTTTTTACCATCACTTCGACCATTCGCTATCGGCTTGCACAACGCGGTGTCATCTATATCCAACGTCCCACGATGTTGCTTTGGGCTGTCCCCAATCCGAATATGACTAAGGAAGCCAATCCCAAGAGACACATTATTCTTCTCAGCTAGCTTCTGAACAATTTCCGGGTTAATTTGCCCCCCTCTACTGTCTCTCACGTTGAAAGCCACTGCAGCACCCCTTTCGTATTTGATCTTCGGGCCATAGATTTGAACAAGAGGCAATCCCGTCCTCCCATCAGAACCAGGTAACCGCAATTGCAGTAGCGAGGTGACAAGCCAATTGATCAGATAGCGAAGTCTAAGGGTGGTTTTGTTGAGACCCAACATGTTCACGTGATCGAGATGCCGGCACATGATTTCAGGCTCTCTTCTATCCCACTCTTGCCCATCCCCATCTTCTCCATCGCTCATGGAATCATCATCACCAAAGGTAGTTGCAGAAACTTCCCCAGGCTCCAAAGTATGGCTCAGATGTTCTCTGTGGTTGTCTTCCACACTGAAGGACACCCTTCCACCCATGCTCATAACTCTTTCACTATCTTCCACGCCAAAGAATCGACTCCCACCAAATCTGTTTCCTTCCCTCCTTCCTAATAGCCTAAACTCGCCTTCGGTCTCTCTCCGTATAGCACTTTCTTTTGTCTCCCTGCACATCTCAGATGTTGAGCCGTTCTCATGCCCATGCTGAAACCAAGAATTTGTATTACTGAGTCCATTTGCATTTGCAGTTGAATTCAATTTAGACCCGGACAAGACTGTTTCTTCTCTAATTTCAGGTTCTTCCTGAATCTCTCTAACATGCTGAAAATCTGTATCCTTTCTGCTGCTTCCTGGAGCTGTATCTGTTTCTGTGAATTGTTCTTCAGGGACCTCCTTAACGAGCTCCAGTTCCTGTGAGACCGACATTACAGCTGCATCGAAAGATAGCACATTATCTTCATTCAATCTGAGGTTAACCCCTCTGTCATCATAGATCGGGCTCCCAGATATTTTCGATGCAGAATTTGGAGAGAGACGCTTATGATTCTTTCTGCTGGTAAACCAAGAAGGCGGCAAGGGAGACCCTGATTTTGGCTTGCTCAATTGGCCCGAATTGTCAGACCTGTATGGGCTTTGACCCAAATCAATCCAGAACGAATGATCTGACAATTCATCTTCGCTGAAAAGTGGGCTCCTCATGACCTCCCCAACTGAAATGCTCTCCACTTCTTCAAATATGGTGCTTGCCCCATCCCTGTCAGAGCTGTTATCTTGCTCCATATCTGTCTCAAACACATCCCTCACCTGTGAAGAAGTGAACACACCAGAAAAAGCAGGCAATTGTGATCCCTTCTGAGTTTCTGGCACCAAATCTTCATTCCCATCAACTCCTTCGTCTTCAATTCCTGCCAAGCCATCTAGACCATCAACTGAATCACTCAGATACTGTGGAAAGACTGGAACAATCCTCACCATTCCAGACCCAGCACACCCACACTGGTTTTGCAGGCTTGCCATCACGGATTTCTTGATAAGGAGGCATCCAAATCCAGTCGGGTCAGAACCAAATACACGGTAAAATGACGTGATGATGAAGTCCGGCCGGAACAGAGACAACCCAAGTGAGTCCATGTCTTTGGGACCTAATGATCCAGCATCGAGCAAGACATGCCAGTTGTTTTGCTGAGCCAATGCCATCCACTGGTAAGAATACTTAGCACCAGTAACTCTAGACTGAACAGGAAACACAAAAAGCCCAACTGCAGAATCCTTCTTCCTCCTTTTCTTGGTGGAGATATGCTTTTTCAATTCAGTAGAACAGAGTTTAAGGGTCGGCCATTTAAAACAAGCACTGTAAGTCTTTGCCCCCTTCTCCTTAGCACTCTGAGCCATCCAATTCACAGACTGGCTCTCGTAATCAAACATCGTTAGCAACTTCTTGTTGGTTTGGAAAGGATAAGATTCAGCAAGCAATTTAAAAGCAGACCCTCTACTAACTGTAAAAACAAGGCCATATTCATTCTCTGGGATGTTCAAATAATCCATTATTCTAGTTTTTATATCATGTTCAGCAGTGCCTTTCTCTGCACCACCATATAGAGCATGGTTGCTCAAATTTGCAGTTATCTCCGACAAGCTAAATGCACAAGACTCCCAATACTGAAGGCTCTGAAGGTAAGAAAAGAGTCCAAATCCACAGTAATCAAGACATACCTTGGCTGCATAATCTGAGAGATGCCCATATTCATTGGATCTCAGCTGGTCGATCCTCTCAGAAGATTGAAACTTTGGGTACATGGTGAGAAACTTGTTGAAGGATTCATGGAGATCAGGGATTGAATCTTCAGAGTCGAAGATTCGGTCTGCAGCAAGGGCAGTAGCTCGAAGAAATTCCTTTTGGGCATGAAGTCTGGCAAGGGATCTTGATCTCCCAAAGCTTCCTTCTTGATTTGAAGATTCAGAGTCTATGTCTTGAGACTTAACAAGGGATCCATCTTCAGATGCTTCTTCCAGGGCTTCTCTGAGTTTATTCTCTTGCAACTGCCGGAGGATCGATGGTTTCCTATGGCCTTCCTCTGTCAAACCACCAGACCCATCTTTTCTTCTGCCCTTCTTCTCCAGGATAAGTGAAGCACAGTGGGATATGGGCTTCCATAGTGAAAGATGCATGAATGCTCCTCCCTTTTCTCCCTCTTTCTCTCTCTAAAATCAATCTGTACAGGGATGAAATTCAGGACAAGCTCATCCAGATGGTCAGGCTTTAACCCATCTGTTCAAACAAACCCCAGGAAAGCAGATTCCTACAAAAAGAGAAGAGGAATCTGAAGCCTAATTTTAAGGAGGGAAAACCGCAGAGATTCAGTGAAACATTCGAACTTTAGCTGAATTTAAGTATAGCCTTTAGTCTTTACTTTATCCAAAACATTCAAACCAGAGATTCTTCAATTGGAACCTTTGCAGGTCAAGACGAACAGAGAGACCAAAAAATTAGAAAGAGGAAAAAAAATCCAATAACAACTTGATTCAGGTGAACTTCAACCGTAGCAGTCGCTTCTTCCAGAGCCCAATCTATGAATTCAATTCAGCTAATAGACAGGCCTGAAACCTCAACATCGTCAGAAAACCAAACACCAGGAATCAGAGATTCAAAATAAAAGTATCAACCCATGAAGCAAGAGAAGAAACCCAAAAGATCAGCATCAAAAAGACCCTAAATTTTCACAAAAGCAACCCATCAAATAGCTAGGTAGGACATAACAAGAAACCCTAGTTCATCCCCTCCCCCTACTACAGAGAGAAGAAACCCAGATCCACAAGACCCAGGAGGACTGAAATCCCTTTACGAATTAAAACCTTATCCCCACAAATGTAGCAGTAAAGAGGAAGATGAAACCCTAGGAATCCCAGCCAGACCCAAAGAGAGTGAAACAGAGGAAAGAAGCAACAACAGGGGAGTGAGAGAGAGAGAGAGTGAAATAAGAAGATAAAAAAATGAAAAACAGGCTTCAACAACCACTCACCAAACTCTTTTACTCTCCTCTGTTTTCTCTGCAACAGAATTGAAAGCAAAACCTTCTTCACCGTCAGTTCTCATTTGCTTCAATGGTCAATCCGGACATGTTTGCATTGATTGCCTCACTCTCTCCATTATTACTCCCTTGCATTTCACAAATTTTAAGGGCTTTTTAACCTTTAGCCCCTTTTATTTTTCATCAGTCCCTAAACTTTCTTGAAATTACACCTACCCTCGTCATTCGTGGTCAATTAATCGTTGACCAATAAAAAAATCGCGACATAAGGTGCAGATATTTCCACCCAACAGTAAAAATAGTCCATCGGATATTTATGTTGAAAATGAGGACCCTAGTAAAATCCCCCCATCCTTCCAACCTATTTTGTAACATTTGAGTGTGCCGAGTCTTAATGGTCGTAAATTGTTGAACTCAAGGCAGTAAAATGTTCGGGCAGAAATCTCTAATCCATAAAACTATTAAATGTCATTAATATTTTTATTTTTTTTCTATTATTTTTTTATCAGATATTTATTTTTTATTATGGGGATGTTGTCTACAAGCAAATGTGTAACAGTGAACACCCCGTTCAATAAAAACTGTGAACACATCCACTAACGATTGAAAATAAACCACTACTATTGGTTAAGAAGTATGGATACGGACACTAGGACACATAACATAAATTCAACTACACCCTAAATTTATAAAAAGTAGGACCATAAGACTACATAATTAACTAAAATATATTTATATTATGAAATTATTTCCCAATTAAAATTTCGTGAAAAAAAAACTTGATAAATCTTTTTTGGCGCAAAGGGGTTTTGACTAGAGTGGAAGAAAGCATGAATGTGCTATGTTTCCATCAATTCAATTTTTTAATATATTTACAATAAAAATCACACGGGACATGTATTGATGTGTCCATCAAATGTCCAACACGGACACGCTACCCCAAGTGAAATATTTGTGCTTCATAGACTACAAACAAGAGAAAAAGTGTCATAAATAGCGCAAAGAAACTACTACCAACACCAAAAAGAATAAAAGTCGTAAACTTATAAGCATTGTATGTTCAACCATCAGCGATAGGGAATACTCGAATGCTCCTAAATTATACATAATCTTCTAATATTTTTTAAATATATTCAATACAATCGAAATTTAAATCTAAATCTATACTATTAATAACTAGAACTGGTAACAGGTCAGGGTTAGGGTCTATCCTAGGCAGGTTGGCGGGTCAAAATGATCAAACCTTAATTTTGAATAGTTTATGAAACGGATCATTTTTTCAAATCCCAACTAGTTTGGCATTTTTAGATATAAAATAAGAAAATGAGTCAATGTCGACCCTAACCCTAACATGATTAAAGGAGAAACAGTTCAGAAATGTTCAACCCTAACCCTTACTTGTTTAACTAACGATTCGAGTTAGAGTTAGATTTTGCGAATTGGATTAAAGAAGAGTTGGCGGGTTCCAGATCATTTTTTCAGGTCTATAACAACAACCAATTAACTTTAACAACTAAAGCTAGCTACCACTGGTATGTATATAATATTTTCATTTTTTCCAAATAATATGGTAAATAATGGATTTTAAACTTCAAGATTTTTGAATAAATTAGAGATAAACATATTACATGCCTACCAAAAAATAGATAAACATTACATCTACATTTTGACCCATTTTATGTAAGTTTAACCTAAAGACAGTAAACAATCAAGTACCAAGGCTACATTGACTTTACAAACTTACCTTACATGTTAAATTGTTTACGAATCAATCTACTTTTTCTTATTTTTCTTTTGTTCATGGCAGGGCTGGGCATGAAGAGAAATCTTTTAACTATTCTTTTGGACTTTGTGTGTGGTGGGATCCACCACTGGACAGTGTTTCTCCACTTTTCATGGCCAAAGTCAAATGACTTTTCCATCAAATGCTTATAATTTATATCAAAGAAAACATCCACTTTGATTTGAGTTTCAATATTTTATTCTGATGATTTTAACCTATTTTGATCCTTGTTCTTGGATTTTTATGGGCATTTTGGGTGTGTTTACAACGTTGAACGGATTGCCAGCATTGGTTGGGGCTATCGAGGTCATTTTCGTGAGACAAACTAATTAGTCAAAGTCAAACCAATAACCCAATAAGATTTTAATGAAAATTATTTTGGACTTAGGGCTTGATAAGTACTTGTTGGTTGATTAAAGTAAAACATGATACCTTAAGTTGCTCAACTGCACGAAAAAATGCGTTTAGTTGGGTAGTACTCAGAAGTCAGAAATGAGTTTGCAGATACAATTGTAGTAGGATGTTGTTAAATGCGTCCTTCAAAATGTTAAGGAATGGACAAGATGATGGTTAGACTAGATTGTATAAGTTGATTGAGGAGATGAATTTAATCTTACTTATAGTCTGTTTGGACAAGAAATTTTAGGGAAGGATTTTGTGGGGACCAGGGATTTTAAGAAAAAATATAACATGATTTTTTCACCAAATCCCTGGTCCCCACAAAATCCCTCCCTCAAATTCCTTGTCCAAACAGACTATTAGGGAATTGTCATATTTGGATAATGAGAATGGAAGTATTTTTAAGAATGTGATTCTATTATATTCTTTGGTTCACAAATCTAATGAAAAAGGTGGATTTGTGATTTCACTCCAATCGCCCAAATTTGATCTATAAGAGAAAGACTAGAGAGTTAGAGTTGCGTGGTTCGTAATCTAAAAACTTATTTTTTAAAATCTAATTTACAATTAAACTAATCTATATTTTATATCACATCGAAAAGTGTTTTATGATTTTACTATAAAATCTTACACGATTTTATTGAAAACACTGGAAATAACATTTTTATGTAAATCCTAAAAAAAATTTGAATGTATTTAAATATAAATTAATTTTTAAAACAAGTTTTTGGATTGCAAACCACACGAATTTTTTGGTGTTTTTCAGGAAAATTGTATCGATTCTTTGGGGAGTGGATTCACTAATAAACAAGGTATTCCTATCTCAATTGCTCGAAAAATGAGAACTAGAAATTGCATGAGTAGAAGGTTATTTGACTAATTTCTTTTAGGGATGCAGTCAAAAGAAAAAAGAAAATATAGGGATCAGATGCAAACAGGTGCATATTTCGAGGCGGTGGTCGTTGCCCCCACCTTACTTCTTTTCTTTTGGGGGTTTCTCTTTGACCTGGTCTTGGTTAAGCTCTTGAGTTTTGGCTGATTGAGTGCTCTAGAATCTGGATATTTTTGTTTTGTTCTTCACTTTTCTCTTCTTTTTACCTCTCAAATTTGAATTTCAATGCTCAGAATTGGAGGAGAAGTCCACAAATTATTGTTAGATTTAGGATCACATCAAAATAAAACAAAACAAAAATTAATTAGGAGTTTATCTAACTAATCAAATAAATAACAATAAATTCCTAAATCAAAATCTGACCTAGAATGAGCACGCCGAAGATAAGGAAGAAATAGACAACGAAAGAACAAAAAAAAAACGATCGAAAGATACATTAACCAGCACGATATAAAAAATATATAAAAACACAATCATACAAGCATTTATGCATCAGATTTAATTAATACCTTACAATTAAATATATTAAGAAAAAAAATAGTAATAAAATTAAAAACTTCCTAAAAATTCTGGGTGTAATAAGATTGAAACAAAAAATTAAATGAGATTGAAGAAAATTTAAAAAAAAAAAAATTCTCTATGCAAAAAATTATATGAACTTATGTACAACTAAAAAGTCAAAAATTATTGTACATAATCTCAGCTCTATTTTTGGTGATTACTTCTATATTCCAATAGTGCTTTTTTTCAATCTCCATGAGGATGGAGAGAATTCAACCCACAAAAAGGTTTTGTATTGAATTTTGTAGCTAGATCTCTTGTTGTTTACCTAAATTGCCCAAATTGTTTTTGTCATTCCCTAAAATGAGAGAGAGATGGAATACTAGTACTTTTCTTATTTACTTCTTCTTTGGACTCGTGCTTATTGGTGACACACATTTTTATTTTATTGCTTCACCATGTGTTTACGTATATTATATGTTTGTTTGCACATATATATTTTGACATCATTTTTTTACATGTATAATATTTTATACATAGGTCTATGAAATCCATATGTAGTAATTAATTTGAGTTTGGCTCTAACTTTTGATGAAAATGATCCCTCACTATATCAAAGCTAGGATTTGTAAGTAAACCATTTGTGCACTACTCACTATATAAAATTCAAATGAAGATGATATAAAAGTTGATTTTTTTTTTCTTATATATTTTTTATAAAGATGATTCCATCACCATGTAAATAATCTTCGCAAATATTTGATCATTTTTAAATTTTTAACTCTGTAAAAAGTTAAATTTTTAGCGGACATTGAACCATTCAATTGTTAAATTTTAATTACATTATTGTAAAAATAATATGTTATGCAATAAATAAAATATTCTCATAAAATATCAGCTCTTAAATCATAACCATATGAACCTTATAGGTCGGTAATCACGTGTTTAAGTAAGAAGCGTACACAAATCTTGGTCCATACATACAATGCATACATACACCTAATAATTAATTAGCATTAAGAAATAACAATCACCAGGGGTTTGGATTGATGATCCTCCGGATTGTATTAGACCAATTCTCGGTGATGCCTCTATGGGGAGGGCCTTCCCCAGGTTTGTAAAGCCCGGCTAGTTTGTTTTTGTTTGTTTTGTTAACAAAAATAAATAAATAAATAAATAAATAAATAAATAAAAACCTATCAACTTAATCCCTCTTTAATATAGTCTTAACTCCCAAATATCTTGACAGGTTTATTCTTGTTTGGCATCTCTCTACTTGATGGTGATAAATATGGTGTTTAATTATTTATCAAGGGTATCTTATTTATTTAATTTTTTTGCTTCATTTGGGTGAGCTGGGATTGAGCACGTGAACTGAATGGGTTTTCTATAAGTAGCACGTGACTTTAACTTTCCATAAATTGCTAGCTTCCTATTAATCATACAAACTTTGTGCGTGTATATGCCTTATGTTGGATTTATTTTTTATGCGTTTTTGTATTAAAGAAGTGTATGTATAAAGAAAATTAGTGAGATTGTTCTCCTTGTCATTTAGATCATCTTAGAAAATTAACCAATTCTAAAACTTCCAACACCTTCAAATCAGCCAATGAAAATTGATAAATTTTAAACATTTTTTTAAACCGTTGATTTCTTTTGATTTCTGGTAAATTTTTGACGGGGTTAGAATTTTTACTAAGAGACTGATTTCAGGATATGATGATCTACATGACAAGGAGAGCATCTCAGCCAAAAAAATCAACTCTTAAATTATCTTTATAAATAAAATATGTTGCAATATCTCTTCCTATTATTTCTCATCATTATTCTTTTCACATTTCATTCTACTGTTAAAAAGAAGGCCATCTTTGATGTTTGTATTAAAAATCTTAAATATAACGTGCTTTATATATTAATGGGAGGACTTCATTACAGGAATCTAATCAGAAACTACTTGATAATGAGATTTCATCATGCATCATAGAGCTGGCAATTTGACCCGTGACCCGCCAACCCTACCCTAACCTGACCCGTCTGACCCTACCCTAACTTGACCCGTCAGTTAAACGGATAGGGTTAGGGTTGGGCTTTTATGACCCGTTATCAAACGGGTCAACCCGCCTAAATCCGCGGATAACCCGCAACCCGCCAAAATTATAGTTTTTAGTTTTTTTTTACTGATTTTAAGTTGTATTAGGTATTTAGGCTTTTTTTCATTTGAGATGGGAAAGTAAGAAGGGAGAAGCTTGTAATTTTTAAGTTGTATTAGGTATTTAGGTTTTAATTTGTTTTTAATTTGGGCTCGTGGTTCACAAAATCAAAGTCAGTTGGTAAATTGAATGATTGTAATTTTTTATGATCAGTGATATAAATTATAAATTCCTTTGTGCTCGGAAAAAAAAGATTAGTTCTTAAATTTTTTTTTTAGAAAGAGAGTGCTTAAAAAAAGAATTAGGGTCAATAGGGTCACGGATAGGGTCAACCCTATTAGGGCTAGGGTTTAGAAAATTGACCCGTTTCATTAACTAGTCAGGGTTAGGGTTTCATTATTTTGACCCGCTAATCCGCTAACCCGCCTAGAGTCGACCCGCGGATGACCCGTTGCCAGGTCTAATGCATCATATGTTTTTATGGTTCCCTTATTAATGTTATTATTTTAGTATTAATTAAGTCCAATTCTAATTCACAAGATGACTCCTACATGATAATATAATTTTGTTTTCCTTCTATTAGTTTACCAATAATGTCACTTTGTTTATTAAATCTAGCATTACAACAAACAAAACCATTTTATTTTTATTATTATTATTTTTATTTTTTTTTTTCAAAGTATTAGTCATCTCTCCGCTTTCGTATTTTTTAGAGATTTCAAGTTTCAATGTCCCGTTTTATAGAACAAAGGTGGCGTAATCTACAGACTTAATACTAATATATTAGGCAAAAATTTGTGTTTGGCAGAAATACCTTTGCCTTGTTTAAGGCTTTTAACCTCTAACTAAATTATCCTAGCTAGAAGGTGACGGTTATAGGGCCCGTTGTTGTAGTCGTTAGGACCTCCTCAATTTGATCACATAACATATTTGTTAGGATTTTCGCCCGCTGTATGCTTATGATTCACCTCAAACAATGATAAGTAAATACTTATACGAAAATAATAGAGAAAAGAAATAGAAACACACCACAAACGATTTACGTGGTTCACCACTCTTTGGCTACGTCCACGGTAAAGAACAACTTCTTTCACTAAGATCAAAGGGATTACAAAGCAAGCCACACACTCAACTACTCTCACAAGCTTCTCTCTAGCTTACTTCTCAAACTTCTCTCTCTACAATATTGCTTCTCTCTACAATATTGCTCTCACACTCTTCTCTCTATCCTCAGACTCACAACCCTTTCAAGAGATCTTACACTCTTAATGTTATTTTTTTTTCTGAATGAATTAGGCTAATGCCCTACTCCTATATTTATAGCCTCCAATAGGTATCCCAATCCTAGAAGGAAAAGGGAATCCTAACTAAATATGAAAAAGAAACCCACCTAAAATAGAAGTTCCCTCAAATATAAAAGAAACGAAGTTTCTAAAACCCACCTAAAATAGAAGTTCCCTTAAATACAAAAGAAAGGAAGTTTCTAAAACTTTAATTGATTTTTCTAAAACTTTACAATATTGATGTATAGGAGAGTTCTGCACAATCTAGAAATATTGACAGAGTATTTTTTTGTAGTTGATGGCCTTTCGAGCGTAACCCATTAAAAAAAATAAAAAATTAAAGTCTAAATTAATTATAGGGCTAAAGACTTATAATAATGTGGTATTCAAAGGCAAATTGATTTTCACCAAAAAAAAAGGCGAGTTAATTAATAAAATTAAGAAGAGGCCTAAAGATATATAATTTATTTACTCAAAAAAAATCAAGTATTTTAAATGAGAACATATTATATAATCTGATAAAAACATCTTTATCATAAAATAATTGAAAAATATTGTAGTTTTAGTTTTACCAATTAAAGACTATTTAGGTCAAGAGGTTACTACAGTACAAAAAAATCATCTTTTATCAAAGGTGTGATTAAAAAGCTAAAGCTCCATTTTTATTTTATTTGGGGGGTGTAATGAGTGAGTAGACTTCCTTTTTTGAATCATGCCCACTTTTGTTTCTTCCTTCACTTTTTTTCTCTACCCTGTCAATTTTCAATCTAGGCTTATTTTTTAGTGAGCTGATGAGTGGGGGTAAAAGAAATGAATGGTCTTTTTCTATTCTCAAGTTGAACTCAACCAAGATGTTGTTGTAGACTTGTAGCCTGTAGGGAAGGTGCATTTGTCTTTGTCTTTGAATGGTGTAATATTGTTAAAAGTTGGGGGGTAATTTTGGAATTATTTCATCTGTACGGGGCCTTTAAGAAAGTGGGGTGGGTTTTATCGTCTTTTTCGATTAGAGTAAAAACCAGGAGGGAGAGGAGAGGAGAGGATCCTAAGAAGATGGTTGAGTTGACTTGTTTTTTCAAATATAATATATTTTGGCAAATGTTAAATCTGATCAATCTCATCATTTTTGGATGGTTATTAAGATTGTGACACGTAAGTTTTAACCAGTCAAAATAGATATATTGTTGACCCTAGCTATTGAAGAGTCAGCATCATCATATCTGAATATCTGATGTGGTTCCACGTTTCAGGTTTATGAACAACTCCATAGAGTTGTTCCAAGAGGCACTTTCAGCTCTGAGGATTGAAGTTGATAGATCAATCTATCATTCCTTTATCATCAACCCAAGTGGTTCTCCTTAGATAGAGACCGTTGGATGATCCTTGCTAGTTGGTTTTTCAAATCTCAAGGCACCATCAGCCTTCTATCTAGCTAGAATGACCAATTAAGGATGACTGTATGACACTAATTAATTTGGATCAAAAGATATGTATGGGAATTAAACCATTGATAAGGTACGTGGCACTGAATACTAATGACGCCAACAACTGCTTGACCGGATGGTTGGCGTCCCTCTTTAATATAGAATAATTAATTAATTATGTTGGTGGCTTTTATAAGTTCCTAACAATTTTGTTGTAATTTAGATACTAGTCCCCAGTACCTCTTATAAAAAATAAATAAATAACGACTAAATATCATGATCAGTCTGGATTAGTTAGGGTTTTCCACCATTACCTTCAATCCTAAGTTGTTGACCACCAACCCGAGGCCTGATTGCCTGAATTAGGTTAGTGAAAGTGGGTGGGCAGCACGTATGTCCTGCACGTGTTTTTTTCCTTTTTATTTAAAGCTGAAATTAAAAGGTCAACCTCTGCTTCGTTGGGCACGCTCCAAAATTTGTTCATAATCGTATACATATGTCATTTAAGTTTTAATTTAATTTTTAATAATAATGGTAGGTATTACAAATTAATTTCAAACGATTTGTAGAATTTTTTTTTATTTTAATAATTATGCCATTAATTTGAAGATCTCAGCTGATTTATTCCATTTGTTGCAAGTTACTGAGTTATTTAAAAGCCAGGGCCCAGAGATTGCTTGGACTGGCAAATCATAGGCAGGCTAGCCGCTAGCCTTTCCTTGTTTTAGGTTCTAAAATCTATTAACCCAAAGTTCAACAGCCCAATCCTGGGTCGACACATTGGGCTCATGGGGTTTGGCTTGGGCCCACTCAGGTTGAAGTGACAAGCATAAAACAGGAACGTCAATCGGTATTGCATTGATTGCTGTATAACTTCTCCAAAAATTAGGAGTGATGCTAGACATCCTGCAAATTGCGCGGGATTTGTCTACCGCCGCAAGCTGGACGGTTTGGATGGCATTGAAATTTGAGAAAAAAAATTAAATTTTGAAATGAGATTCATATCACGAGGGGATAAAGGCCTTACACGTATATTGGGGGATTAAAATACAGCAGTTTTTGCGGGCAAATTAGCATTATTAAGAAATTAGTAGCTTCCTGATTAAGTTTTGTATCTATGTCTTAGATAGATTTTGAGATCCCCTAAGCATATAAAGAGGCAGGGAAAATGAAGCATTTCCGACCAGGCATTTCTCATTTTTAGGCACATTAAGCTCGTAGACACCCAAGACACATAAGCCCAATCATTTGATACTTAACATAACATAAATCATCGTAAGGGTCACAGTAATTTTGAATATATAGTAGACATTTTAATTTTGAACATTTAAATGTGGCAAGTGTACGTCGCAAAACAAATTCAAGTGCAACTAGATGCAGCAACTAATACCAAAATACCGCCGGCTTCTAGATGTAGAGAGGAATGCCAACAACAAAATCTCAGATTCATCAGCCACGCTGACACCAAATCAAAAAGAAGAGATAACACATCTTCAAGACCTCGCACGCCTTAGCCTCAATCTTCCAGCAATACTGTCTGGTCTTGGTCCCATCGCGAGAGAAGGATTTTCTATAAGCTTTGATTTGGTTTCAAGAGTAACATTTGGTTCCTCCAGGTCTATCACCAACACTCTGGGTTCTGCTTTTTCCCCTTTTAACTGATCATTATCTTTGATATCCTCAGACAAGGGCATCGAATTTTCGTCTGAGTGGAAAGTTTCCTTCTGCTGGGACAATTCATCTGTATTTGCATTATCTTCAGACAAGAGCTTTGTGTTTTCATCTGAGTTGAGAGTTTCGTTTTGCTGGGATGATTCCTCTGAATCTGCAAAAGGTAGGGACCTCTTTGCAGAAACTGGATCTTCAGTACCTTGGTTTTCTTCTAAGTTAGTCTGAGAGCGTCGGGTTTGGATGAGATAATGTGCAACGGACTTGAAACCAAGTTTTTCAATCTGGAAAGGGCACCAGGATAGACTATCACTCCTGTGCTAATGGTTACAAAAATGTGAAACATTAACACCATAAATGAAATTAATAAGCTTACTTTCCTATACATATATCCAGTGGGTACCCATCCTTTGGCCAGTCTACACAGACTGCAGTTGCAAATTCCACGGCAGACAGGGCAAATCCAACTAGGTTTCTGGTTGGCTTCCTTCACATTCTCCCCATATCTGCACAAATGTGTGAAATAAACACGAGACATGTATCTCAACCTATTAGATTCTGGATATAGAACCATTTTGTTGACAAGTATAACATTTCCAAATTCCATCAAAATGTGTTGCAGTTATTAAACTTAATTTCAAGTGGCCATATTTCAGCCTCACTACATGTGCAGTGCAAAGAAATGTTTATCCCCCTTTTTGCCTTACAGAAGAAAGCCTGGATGCTTAAGCACGAGAGTAGGAAGTAGGTGTTTTTCTTACCAGTAAATAACATGAAAGCACATCCAAGACAGCTGAATACGCCATTTAGTGGATCCCGAGCGGGAGTTGGGGCAAAATTTAATCCCTAACAGTCGAAAGAAAGGACTAGACTTTTTTTTTTTACATTGGTGAATTAAGAAAAGAAAATCTATAAATAAGATGGTTATGTTCATATGATGAGGCAGACTTATGACCTGGATGAAATCCTTTGCGGGATCATAAACTGGTGGTTCCAATCCCCTAAGATCTGTCGCATTAAGGTACAGAAAGGGAGGAGTGCTTATTCCCCTCTTGTCCCGAATAGGGTATTCCTCGTTATAAATAACTATAAAATGTTTTGAAGAGAACATCGATAAACCTTCATCATAATAAACCTACCATTACTGACACAGAATGGTTAGATGATGTAAATTAAAACGTAAAACAGCAAGTGTGGAACTATTTGGATTACCCCCTCAAGTTTGACATGACAAAAATGCTCACAAAGACAGCAGATATCACAGAAACTATAGATTCATAATAAGCAGAAGAAAAGCAGGATTGCAGTGATTTTAGTATATTAAAACAAGAAAACAGAAATATTAACACTAATTTACCTCGTGTACAAGCAATCTCCACAAAATTGCCCTTGGACCATGTTGCATTTGCTGCAATGCGTACGGTGACCAAGAGTTTTCTGCCTGCAATTGATGCATAGAAATGATAAAATTGAGTACTAATAAAATCAACATAAGGTAAGTAAGAAATTGATTTGAATACTTGAAGGTTTTCCTATATAAGCATCATTAGCATATCTAATTGAACCAAGATAACACAAAGGGATGAGACTTTGCTATCAAACCTAACTACCTATCATATTTGAGTGTACTGAATTTCCACTCTGCATACCTTGTGGAACTTAGTTTAGAAATTGACTCCAATGAGTGAAGGAGGAGATAATCATTTCTAGACTAGGAATACTCATCGGAAACAGTAACGGTATAGGAATAACCGAGCCAAATGAGTACTTCATTGATAGTTTCTCGGCGAAATGATATCAACCCAGCAAAGATTAATCTAGGTTTTAGTACACTAAAATAAGAAACAGCCTAAAACAAGCATATATCTGATGATAGAGAAGTTCAATAAACATCTAGAGAGAGAGAGAGAGAGTGAGAGAGGACAAGAAGAAAAACTGACCTGCACTGATGGCATGTCTTTCCTTTGACTGGATCATAAATACGCTTTCCATCAGTCCCATATCCATCCTTAAATAGATCCCAAGGAGCTTCACATGTACCCAACAACTTTTCATGTTCTTCTGTATAAATCTCTGGCTGAACTCCTTCTTTTATCAAATCCTTCCCATCTTCTTCCTCCGACTGCTTCCCTCTCTTTGGACGCAGTTCTACGTAGCTAACTGGATTCACATTCTGCAACCTAAAACCCATAAAAAAAAAAAAAAAAGATTAATCAAACCCAAAGAATCGTTTTAATCGAAGAAACAAACAAAACCCAAACTCATAAAATAGTAGGGCATAAAACGAAAAGAGTGAATACTAATAATACCTAGAAGAGCGTCTTGGGGGTTCAGAAGAGGGTAATGGAGAAGAACGTTGAGGGGTTTTTCTTTCAGATAGATTTCTTGGAGAGCGCTTGGGAGGGAGAAGATCGGACTTGAGCTTGTGAGAGAGATCGAGAATGCCAAGTTTCTGCATCCTCTCCATGTTTTGTTTGATTCTTTGGTCTCTGCATTGCTCATACCCTGAAATCTCCTCATTGGTTTTGCTCATCTTCTTGGTATTATTTGCAGGGGTTTCTTGGATTTGACCTCTCTTTCTCAGTGTCACCATTACTGCTGCTTCTTCCTCTCCTCCGCTCTCTCTCTCTCTCTCTCTCTCTCTCTCTTGCTCTGTGGTTTAAGAGTTAAAAACACTCCCAACATTCGACTGTAGAAGAAAAGGAAGTGTTCTTTACACGGACATAGCCAACTCAGCTGTACGGCTTCCTATTTCCTTCGTTATTGGCGCCGAAAAAGAACTTACGAACTTGAAAATAGAAGAAGTGAACGGGCTCTATGGGCCGGCTCGAATACCAGTATATTAGCGCTCTGGCCCATATAAAGATGTGTCAATTAAATGAAGAAAGGGGCTGATATTGGGACGGTTAAAATGGATAGAGGGACGGATATTTTTTGGGGACTTTAAACCCAAAGCCCATCCATAGTGGTCCAAGGGTAAAAGCCAAATTTAGCTTACTAAATTTACCCTACATCTTAAAGTAACATAGTAGAAGAAAGTTAAGTTTGCAAAAAAAAAAATAATAACAATAAAAAACTATTTAAGGGACATAAGTGTCATTCTTTAAAAAAAAAAAACTATTTTCAAAATTCGGAGGTTATCTCGATGCCCCTAAGGGATACGGTCAGTACTTTGAAATAAATTTTTTTTTATTTTTTTAAAAATGACGCTTTTGTCCTAAATTTTTATTTTTTTATTATTTTTTTAAATGATCAGACGATCTCCCCCAAACCGCCCCACATCAAACGACTCCCTCCCACCCGCTTGGCTATAAATCTCCGGATTGAAAATAGAGACCGCTAAATTTGGCTTAGTCATGAGACTTGCAGGGTCCATTTCTATTTTTATCAACCTCCATTACCTAACTTTTTTTGCAAATTTAGCTAGATATTGTGACCACTGTAGATGTCCTTAGGGGTTCTCTTCCGATATTCACCCCACAAAAAAATATACCCCACCAAAAGGAACTCTACCATCATTCCACCACTGCATCCAGAAGAGAGATAAAGGGAGGGAGATCGCTCTTGATCCCTCTTTCCCTCTCGATTTCTCTCTCTCCCAAAACCTCAACCTCCACCTCCAACACCCACTGCCACCATATGGGAAAAAATATTTAATTAAATTTTTGTTGTTGTTATGTACAATTGAGTGAGTGAACGCATTGACCAACTCGAGATAATCTTATATACAATTGAGTGAGTCAAATAATATTTACGAGACACCGACACATTATCAACCCGATTAACTTGGAATTATTTACCATATGTGCATTACTCTACTCTATTTAGCTTTTTATCTTTTCCGTACTTTCCTTTTTCATTGAATTAAGGTGTGTATCAATTGCCTCTTTCCTTCTGCATAGAAGTTTTGGAAGAGTAGAGATCTTAATGGATAGTCGAAAATTTGAATCCGAATCAAATTCGTATTCGAATTTTCAGATATTATTTAAAATTTTGGATATCCATTCGGATGTCGAATTTTTTTGTAAACGGTTTCGAATTCGGATACTGCACTGTCAATAGCAACCATTGACATCGCTAAAAGATGTATAGAGGATAAATCTGAGTAGGGATTATCGTGGAACGTTTGATGAAGGTTACCTCGAATCTGACTGATGGATTTAGCGATTCTTGAAGGACTGTCACTTCTTTCAGGGAAGGTCTTACAAGATGAAAGACGAGTGGATGAAGAAGAACGAAATATCCCCTAAAGAGAGAGAGAGAGAGAGAGAGAGAGAGAGAGAGAGTGAGTGAGTGAGAGAGAGAGAATCCCTTTTTTCCTACCCCCCAGGCCTTCCCCTTTTACGGGTATTTATAGCCCTACCCTATTGGGGTATCCCGGGGGTCTTTCCCCTTTTGACCCCCTTCTGTCCCTTCCTCTTTTGGGAGAGAGACGAGATTAGAGGATATTCTTGACACGTGGCCAGCGGACCACTTCGTCAGGTGTCAGGGTGGCTTCTCCTGGTAGGGATCCTCATGATTGGTATGAGAGGTACCCTAACGGTATCTGTAACGACCCAAAATAATTAAGTCTAGCATTTAATAATGAGTTTTTATTCGGAGCATAATCTGAAGAATCGAACCGTACAATTGGGTAGATCTCGAAAAGTTATGCAATTTTGACTATTCATGCGCGAAAATTGGACACTGATTGATCCCAAATCGAGGCCCGGNAGAGAAGTGGGAAAAGGATATTACATATTCACTGATAGTTTAAACACATTTGTACAATCAACTTCCGTATCACGTATATATCTCTCTGATTTCTCAACATATAAACTTCTCCGTACATAACTCATACAACTTACTACACTCTGTTCTTACTCTTACTGTAGAAGAAGGGATACAACATATATAGGAAGGGATGCATGAGGGAGATGCATCTTCATGTGACACATATAAAGGGACGTGGTCATACGCATGCCATAGCAAACGCATGCCATAGAATGGTGGGCCAGCCATATAACGCATGCTGCTATGGTGGGCCAGCCACATATATGACCTTATGCGTCATCACAGACTCATGGATTTTATCTAGACGTTATGTAGCAAAGTGCGATCTATCACTTTTCCCCTCCTAAAAATAATTTGAATGGTCAGTCCAAAAAGCACTATTGTTTTACAAGCCGCCGTTAGTACGGAGTTCATCAGCCCACGGTTTTGTCCGTCTAGGTCGTGTAGTTTATCTTCTTATCCATTTTCCACTAGTGCAAGTTATTATTATTACATTAATAAAGTAGAGGGAAAAAAAAATAAATTTAAGAAGAATAGAAAATTAATTAATTCTCGTTTCTCAATCCTTATCCATTCATCCCGTAATTTCTTCATACTTTTAGAAGAATCTTCAAACAAGCTACCCATGTTTACTCACTTCTTGTTGTCCAGACGCCCTTGATGTTTCCACGTTGTAAACATTTTATCCTGTTTGGATCTATTCAAGTCTGATAGCACTTTACGCTAGTTACTATGCCACGTGGCCTTATCTAAAATGATTGAGACGCGGTCCATGTATTTGTGTTCCATAGTTGAAATTTGCTTTTAGATATTTTAACACTTTTTTGGTCAAAAAAGTCCATCTCTCTAATAATTCTGTATTCGTACTTTGTAGTTTTATATGTAAAATAAGATAAACCCTTTAATTTCTGTTTCTCGCCTTCGTTTCTCTTGACAAGATTTAAAAAAAAAAAAAAAAAAACGCAGCCATGATAAGATCAGTTCCTTTTCCTTCTTCATCTTCATCATCTTCTGTGCTTTTCGATAAAATCGATCTTCCTCGATCGAAGACTTCAAGATCATCTTCCACGATTTCTTGTTCTTCAAGAAGCAACATTCCTAAGCTCGAACCTTTCAGCAGAAGCAAGTTCGATCGTGGTGTTAAAGAGCCTCCTCTCATACAGAAATCTGAAAACGAACTTGCAGGTACTCAAGCTCTCACCTTTCTTAATCTGGATTCCGATTTTGATGATTTTATGCACTTCCTCTGTTTTTTTCCCCTTTTGGTTTTGTTGATTTTTGTACGTTTTTCCTGAGATCAAGTGAAGATGATGTTTGCTAATACTTTTTAGCTTACTTCTGTTCGAGACAGATTCCGCTATATTTCTTGTTTCTCTAGTAGATTAGGATTTTTTTTTTTAAGGTCTGATTTTGTTGAATATGACTAGTTGTTGGAGCTTTCTATCTACTTTTCTTTCTCAGGAACCTGATTTTTTTTTCTCGTGTTCAGATTACTGTTCAACTCTCGAAGGAGACGAAGCTTACAGCTGTTGGAGAGCCTACTTCGAACTTAAAGATCTTGAAGTAAGTTTCTCGTCTCTGTACATCTTTTTTCATCGATATAAAATCAAGCGTCATTAATTTGTTTGTCCCTAATTGTCTGATTTTGTTGAAATCCCTAAAATTTCAGAATGAGTTCTCGAAAGATGACTTAGAGATGCTAGTTCTTCAATCAGGAGGAGTAAAATCCCTAATCGACTGCGTTCATGGTATCACAACGATCCAGAAGCAGAAAAACGAACAGATTAATGAATCACTGAAAACATCAAACGGGAAGAAGCAAGAAGCAAAACCTTTCCCAATACCTGACGGATTGCCCAAAACACAAGAAGAGATTGAAGAAGAAGAGAAGGCTAAAATGCCAGATTCATCTTTCACCAGGCTCCTCAGGACGAAGGGGAAATTCCCTGCTTGGTTTTCTCAAGCACCAGATCACGAAACCGATTAATATTTGGATTAGCCAGGTATTATTAATTTTGATTAGTACTTTTTCTTTTGATATTTAAGTTTTTTGTAAATATTGTTCGTATGTTTGCGAATTGGTATGTTGATTGTGCGTTGAAACGTTGAATAAAGCATGATTGATTGTGGATATAAGTTATTAGCTTGTTTTTGTGAATTTCAGAGTAGCATTTTCCCCAAATAATATTTTCCAGGCATTAAGCATGATTGATTGTGGTTTAACGTGCATTTAACTCCTAACCCTTCTTCACCCACGTTACATGTGGGTCAACAAAATCAAACTCTACTTTCCTAATTGGGCATATTCTTATCCGTTGGGTTCTAACATTTTTAATGGGTGGATTCCTAGCCTTGGAACTTGGAACTTCACATCTCCAAAACAAAGATCCAACGTGCTTAAGAAGAGCGCCCTAATTGGCTCCTTGGCCTTATGTGCTCCTCCTGTCAAACTTTCTGTTGATTAGAGTTTTTCAATGTAGGGGAGAACTCCTAAATTTAAGCTGTCTTGTTAGGGTAGAATCTCCCCCAAAAACTCTCCCCCTAGCATTACTCTCTTTGTTTTGGTTGATAAGTATTCAAAACAACTGAAAACGGTTTTGGAAGAAGACTCGGTCATTGTCAAATCATGTATAAGTTTAGGTCATGTTAACTTCTTTTAAGGAACTCGTCTGATCCAAACACAACAACAAGTCTCTCAAATTAGAACCACTTCTAAATATATACATTATTTTGATGGTTTAAAAGCACTAGCACCATTTTCTATGCCGAAGATCATACCAACAAGAAAACCACAAAAACATAAAATCAGATTTCCGACCTATAATAAACCTCCAATGCTCCACCTCCTAATTAACTCGTAGCAGCCTTGGGCTTCTCCAAGGTGGTGGTGGTGCCTGAACTGCAATTTCCTCCAAAAATGCAGGCCTCTGGCTGCTGCTGCTGCTTCCTTATAAGTCTCTCTCTCCTCCTCTTCTCTTCTTCCTCTTCTTTCGCTCTCTCTGATGCTGAAGCCTCTCTCATCGCTCGTCGTCAACTCCACACTCTTCCCGAGAATGGAGACTTACCCGATGACTACGAATTCCAAGTCGATGTTGAGGTGAAGTTTCCTAATTCCAGGCTTCGTAGAGCATACATTGCTCTCCAGGCTTTGAAAGAAGCCATCTTTTCCGACCCATTTAACACCACAGCAAACTGGGTTGGTCCTGATGTATGTTCTTATAATGGTGTCTTCTGTGCACCTGCACTGGATGATCCTAACATAAATGTTGTAGCTGGTGTGGATCTTAACGGTGCAGATCTTGCTGGGTTCCTCCCGGTTGAGATTGGTCTCTTGACTGATCTCGCTCTTTTCCATATTAATTCCAACAGATTCTGTGGAATTATCCCTAAGAGTGTCTCAAGGTTGGTTCTTCTTCATGAGTTTGATGTTAGCAACAACAGATTCGTGGGTTCATTCCCAAAGCCTGTCTTGTCGATTCCCGAACTCAAGTATTTGGACATCAGATTCAATGATTTTGAAGGATGTCTACCCGCTGAGCTATTCGACAAAGATTTGGATGCATTGTTCGTGAACGATAACAGGTTTGAGTGTAACTTACCGGAGAATTTGGGTAACTCACCTGTATCAACTTTCGTGACTGCGAATAACAAAATCAGTGGGTGCATTCCGAAGAGTATTGGTAAGATGGTGAACACTTTGAATGAGATCATCTTGTCTAATAACAACCTCTCTGGTTGTTTGCCACCCGAAGCGGGAGCGCTGAGGAACGTAACAGTCTTTGATGTGGGTTCCAACATGTTGAGTGGGAGCTTACCAGATTGTTTTTCAGGTTTGAAAAGTGTGGAGATTTTGGTTGTATCACAAAATGGGTTGATGGGATCTGTTAATGGGGATCTTTGTAAGTTGCCCAACTTGAGGAATTTCACATTCTCGGATAACTACTTCAAAGGTGAGGCAGCAGAGTGTGTGCCATCGTCTAACAACGATGTGGATGCTGTGTTCTTCGACGACAGTGAAAACTGTTTGTCTGGTAGGCCTAAACAGAAGGAGCCAAGCACTTGTGAGCCCATTGCTAACAGAGCTGTGGATTGTAGTAAGTTCAACTGTGGGTCAGGCGGAGGAGGAGGTAGAGGTGGAGGAGGCAGAAGCGGAGCCGGAAGCGGATCACCACCTGTATCACCTAAACCTACACCTTCGACACCTAAGATGCAACCGGCTCCATCACCAGTTTCCACCCCACCGACCCAGGCGCCGAAGCCATCGCCTGTATCTGAACCAGAAGCACCATCAACTGTACCTGAAGCAGAACCACCATCACCAGGTAAGCAATCCCCAGTTTTCAGAAGAAGATCCCCACCGCCACCGGTTCACTTACCTCCACCATCAGTTGTACCTGAAGCAGAAGCACCATCACCTGTACCTGAAGCAGAACCACCATCACCAGGTAAGAAATCCCCAGTTTTCAGAAGAAGATCCCCACCACCACCGGTTCAATCACCTCCTCCACCATCACCTGTTAAATCTTTCCCACCTCCACCTGTATCTTCTCCACCACCCCCACCACCTGTTTACTCTCC
>MVGT01001900.1:362670-391915 GCA_002174775.1 Macleaya cordata | reverse complement strand
CACTCTCCACCACCACCAGTATACTCTCCTCCACCACCAGTTCACTCGCCGCCTCCACCGCCCGTGTACTCTCCACCACCTCCACCAGTACACTCCCCTCCACCACCATCTCCATCTCCTCCTCCTCCTCCTGCTCCTGTCTCCTCCCCGCCGCCGCCTCCAGTTGAGGATGTCATCCTCCCACCAGACATTGGATTCCAATACTCTTCACCTCCCCCACCAATGTTCCCAGGCTATTAAGTAGTGTCTTTCTTTCACCTCTTTCTCCTTCAATTATTTTTTTGTCACTCTCTTTCTCAGATCTACAGCCCCACACGATACAAGGAAACCTACTTTGCTAGTTATATATGTCTCCTTAACAAGATCAGTATATAATCTTTTCTGTGCTACCTGACTTGAGAGAAGCCAAATTAATTGTATTAATTAGCTATCCAAATTCAGCACCTGCTTCTTGTTCTGCTTTTACTTTTTTTCTTCTTAATTTATCTCTTACTGTATAATATCATGTATACTAATAAGCCTTTTTCATGGAGGGCGTTTTTAAAAGCCATTTATGCCCCCCTTTTGTATGTTGCATGTCTGCTTGAGTTCGTGTGTACCAATTGTGTAGATTGCCCGTGACAACGTTAATTATTTCAATGAGAATAGAATAATGCTAGGGATTGACAAGACCACGTGTTACCCTTTGATTTGCAATTAGAACTGAGTTGTATGCGTTTTTTCTGCATGTTAAGTTTGATTGCAAATCACATTTTGTCAAACCCTAATTTGAAAATTAGATTTTTACATAGCATTACTCTTTCAATGACTTTGACTCCTACATATTTACATACCAAAATCCGGGAATCAGAAATCACTATATACACCGTAACCATTGGTACCATAAATTTACAATTAGTTACCATCTGGGATAATTTAGTATCAAAGGAATCATAACCGAACCGCTATATCTGCAATAGACTTACAATGTTCTTTTCCTCTTGATTTTTCTATAACTTCTTTAGTATTTTTTTACATAAGATTAAATATTGAAGAAATTAAATTCAAATCCCCCTGAACCGATCAAACAAAAATTTACCCAATTAAGGGCTGACCTATCATACAAAAAAAAATCATATACTAAGATAAACATAGATGATTTCAGAAGCTTAAAATTTGAAACAAATTAATAGTGTGAGAAATTTTTTAGGGATGTAGTTTACAAATGTAATGGTGATTTACATGGTGGGGATATCATTCCCACAGAGATCATCCTAGTGTGGAATCAGTTCTACACCGATTAGCAACACTTAAAATCTGTCAAATATATGAAATGCCCCCCTTTTTTGCAACGGTTGTGAACCGTTGTTAAGACCTTAGTCACGACTAAAACCAAATATTTGGCATCTTTGGTGCAGTGAAAAGAAAGCTTTTTGCAAGTGTAGGAGACTAAAAGGGTTGTTTAGGGTAAAATCATCATTTAAAAACCAAGGAGTTGAAAGTAAATTTTGAAAAGTACGAAAAAATTGCAGGGCAGTAAAAATGAAGTGTAAATGTCGAAAGGTGAATCTCACCCGTGGAAGTCACTCGTGATTTAGAATTATCTGTATTTAGAGAGAGAATGAGTAGATCCTCAAATTCTTTTTCTCTCTCCAAATTTAATTGCATTACAAAATGCGACGCTTTTAGCGACGGTACAACTTCGTCAAGAAAATAGATTACCGTCGGAAATACATATTCATTGACGACCGTCGGTATACGATACATACCCACCATCAGTACCGGCAGTATATAGAATGCCGTCGAAAATAGAACTTTACCTATGATTTTTCAAATAACGCCAAAAGCCGTCGCAAAAACTTCTGATTTTGTAGCGTTAGTTCACATCAGGTACCTTTTAGAGGGTGAGATTCCTGGGTGAATGTAGAAGTGCTCTTATATTGCATTTTGACGTGATTATCAAAGAAGATAGGCTGCATAATGACTAGCTAGGTCCTTTTCCAAATGACTAGTTAAAGACGTTGCTAAATCTGTGAGGCCCAGTGAAAGGAACTTAATTGAGTGTTTCTCAATAGGAAAATAAACAGAGAAAAACCCAAAGCAACTGCAATGGTATATATGGCTTAAATCATCAACAAATGTGAAAGGTACATGAGAAATGGATGGCTGCTAACATTCCCGGAAAATTGAACGTGTTTTGTATGAGTCGAAGGACAGTGCTATTTGAACACCAGTTTTAGTGTTACGTAACACTGGACTGTGGAGCTCACATGGTTACACTTGAAGTGCTAAAATTTTGTGAGGTTGTTTTCTTCACTATGCAAATCATCCTAAAAAAAAAAATCAACCCATTCTAAAACTTATAACCCAATTAAAAGTTGATCAGAAGTTAATTGAAAATTAACAGTAAGGAAAAGAGTCAAACTTTTGATGGAATTAGAAGTTTTAGAATGAACTGATTTTTTGTTAGAATGATGTACATGATGAGGAGAACAACCTCACAAAATTTTAGTTCTTGAAGTGTGACTATATAGGCCCCACAGTCCAGCGTTACCATTAGTAACACCGAAAATTAGTGTTCAAATAGTAAAATCCTTATACAAAAACAATTAACTCATCTATTAAACGCGTAATTGCTTACAAGGTCTTTTTACCTAACTCTTCGAAAAATTTTAAATGTATTTTGTACGAAGAATATTAGCATATATGCAAGACGCCATTACGTAAGGGACGAAAAATTATATATTTATATATATACTTTTGGTATTCTTTCCAAATTCAGAATTCACGGAAGGACCAGCAAGCTCGCAATTCATGAAGGTCCTCACAATTTACAGAAGAGCCTTTGGATTCTAAATTGGCCGAATTTTTTTTTCTCGGTACAACCACTTGCTCGGGTGGTTGGCATCACTCTTTATAACTTAGAGGTCTTAAATTTTAAATTCTTTGAATGTAGTATTACCATTAAGTAAAGACCCATGTAATTTCATATGTATATATATTTAGGTACTTCTAAATAAAACTGATGCACCCGTTAGTGGTGCCTTTGCCTGCATCCGTTGGTTCCGCTGTGTCTGTCCGTTGATGGAGACCTTTGTCAGAGATAATGTTTAAAGGCAGTTTATGTTCTTCTCACACGCCTCTTGTGGTGTATCTAAACCTTGTTGTAATTTGGGCATTAGTCCCTCATAAAAAAAAAAGTTTATTAAATAGATGGCATAATTAGTACTAAATAAAACTCTAGCATTAAATAATTTTACTATAACATTAAATAAGCAACATGACACATTAATAAATAACAACTATAATTAAAGAACATACTCAACTTTAAAAATACGTATAACGTGCGTGCACAAAGCTTATTACACTAGTATATTGATCGTTTACAAACATCAATTAACTGTAGGTTCTTCACGCTATTTATTGTTGGGGAAACAACAGCTTGGCAGATCAAACGGCTAAGGAGTCATAATAGATGATCACGATCGAGAGCCAAGCACTATCTAGAGGAGTAGAGGGTCGAGATTATAAGATTGAGATCCAAGTTTGAAAGATCTAGAAAATATTTTGTGTATATAGTATGTTTTTTTTGTAGGTCCCTTTACTCTATAATTAGAATCTTAAGGAATATGTTATTCCTTTATTTGTTGGTCGCTTTACTCTATAATTAAGAGTCCAGAGCAAAGCATCGGGTTGTAATCTTCATAACCAATCAATGTATGTAACCGTAGGCTTTCTCGGACGTCGATATAAGTGACGATCAGATCGAACTACGTTAAATCCTCGTATTTATTCTTTTTTATTTAGTTATTTTATATTTTAAATTTCTCTCAATTTAAAATAAAAATGATTTTGGGAAAATAAAAATGATTTTAGAATCGGCCCAATAATTTATCTTGCTACAGAGATTGAGGTGGCATCTCACATCTACCATCCTTTGTATATTTGTAGGCCCCATAAATACACAATGAATGGAGGATGTTTGATACCACCTCAATTTGTCTTGCTAGACAGATGCATGAATCGGTCCTAAAATTATCTCTATAAGGAAAATGTTTCTCATCCACCATCCTTTGTGTATTTATAGATCCCACAAATACACAATGAATGATGGATGCCACCTCATCAATCTGTTTTGCTGAACAGATGCATGAATCGGTTCCAAAAGTATCTCTCTAAAAAAAAATGCTTCTCATCTACCATCCTTAGTATATTTATAGGCCATACAAATACATAATGAATTGTGGATGTTGAATGCCACCTCAATCTGTCTTGTTGGACAGATGCATGAATCCGTTCCAAAAGTATCTCTGAAAGGAAAATGCTTCTCATCCCTTCTCCTCCCTCATTAATTTCCTACTTACTTAATGTGATATTATCTCTAGATAACACATTTAAAATTTTGTCTTGATTATCCGTCTCTCATTGATTTCCTACTTAATGTGATATATAATGAAGATATCACATTTAAGACTTTGACCTGGTTGTATTTGTGGAGATGATGCCACGTCATATAGGAAATGTTAGAGGGATAAATAATGCGGGATGAGTAGGCTTTGCTCCGATCAATAATATCCTGTCAAGAGAAGAAAAAGTAGATACAGAATCTAACATATTTTGAAACGACAAAAATCCAACGTTAAGTATCTTGTTGTTTAGTCAGGGTATCCAACTCAAAACTCAAAACGCATCCCCCAATTTTATAAACAAACCCTCCGGGTCGGACACTTGTCCTTATAATTCACAGTAGTCCTGGACATGCAAATAACAGTCACTCAGCACTTCTACCCTCTTCCTTCTCCTATAAATGCCCTTCCTTTCCTTGCAGAAAAAACTAAGTTTTAAGTACTTCAAAACTGTTCAACAATGGCGATGTTCACAGATATCATGAACCTTCATGAGCATTTCCCAGCAATTGCCGGCACTATAGCTCTGGGTCTTTTACTGATGCTCCTCTTAACAGGGTTTCTCTCTAAACAGAGGAGCAGGTTTTCCAGAAGAAGTTCATCTCTACCTGGTATGTTTTTTGTTTTTTGTTTTTTTTTTGATGATCTGAATGGTAAATTAACTACTAAACTGTTCTGTGATTTTTTTTTCTTCAGTTCTTTGAAGTGGGTTGTTGATTGAAATTTTGATTTTTAATTTGCAGCGGTTCCTGGGTTACCTTTGATTGGGAATTTGCTGCAACTTAAGGATAAGAAACCCCATCAGACGTTCACCATGTGGGCTGAAACCTATGGACCCATCTACTCCATTAGAACTGGAGCTTCTACTATTGTCGTCCTCAATTCCACCAATTTGGCCAAAGAGGTCGGTCTTCCTCACCCACACCTGACTTTCTTTCCTTAAATTTTATGTTGGATTTGCTCTGTCATTTCTGGGGTTTGATCGGACGTTCTTGCTTACGTTATCATCGTTGTGTCACCATCTGCTTCATTAATGGTGGATGGTGATAGGATTTAGGGGTTATTGACTTATTTCTGATTCATCTTCGGCTATTGCCACCAATACCTGGAATTATGGGGACCCATCATTGATATTAAGATGTTACCCCACTCCAGTCCCATGTGTACTGTATAGGTAGGTGACTGGTTCCTTAACCTCCGACATTGATTTTCCTTATTTCACTGCCACCATTAGAAGGATTTTGATGGTTATATGTATCATATTTGATACGCCTTCACCTTATCCGCAAGGTAGAATACCAGGGATCCCCTGTTGTGTATCATATGTGGACATCCTCACCTTATTAGGCAACAAACTTTGATTGTGGTGTGTTTGTGCTTATGTGTCAACCAGATCATATAGTAGGACTTTTGGTGTCGTTTGGTAAAACTGAAATTAAGGTGTGAGATTACTTTGAAATCCTAAAAGATTTAAAAAGATATGGAATAAGGAAATTATTAAAATTAAAAACAAAGTTTGAGCTTCATGTCTTATTTTGCATTCAGATTTCAGGTAGGGGTAGAATTTTTTTTTACTTGATGAAAATAACTTATTTTAAGTGAAAACTTATATTAATTGAAAACTTCCTCTCCAAACGATATGATTCAACATCTACAACTACGAATCCTAAAACTCAATGGTAAGTGTTAAAATTAAGTTTTACCAAACAAACATCACCATTACAGTAGGAAATATGATACTCTAATCCCTAAGTAGATGGTCTCGGGATTTCTGTTTTTGAGTCTCAAGGATCCTCCAGCGACCTGGACCAGATCGGCCTAGGCTGACTGTAACATCAGTAGATACTATATATATATATATATGTATATATATATATATAGTTGAAGGTCTAACCAACTAAATTGGTAAAGTTGATGAGTGTTGATACCATAAACTAGGTTCAGAACCTGTCCTTACCCATTCATCAACCGCTAACATGTAAATGTCGTCCTTAGATATAATCCATTTTAGAGTATTTTCATCGTACATAAGTATTGGGCTAGCATGATTCTTATACTAATTTGTCTCTGCTGCCTTTGCAAAGATGATGGAATGATAACTAAATTAAAAGAGATGTCACAGAAAACCTTCATCCTCTGATCCCCTTTAACTAGTGCTTTATATCTAAATCCCCCATGATCTCATTTAAACTCTGTTCCAATGGATATGAATATATGATAAACGAATATTTGTTCCATGTTTTGTTAAAACTGATGTTGTAAAGAAAATGAGAGTGCATTTGAGTGCTTGCAAATTTCAATTTGTATGGCTTTTTGTAGGCTATGGTGACTAAATTCTCATCCATCTCAACGAGGAAGCTTTCAAATGCCTTGAAGATACTTACAGCTGATAAATCTATGGTTGCCACAAGTGACTATAATGACTTCCACAAGCTGGTAAAACGATACATACTCACAGGCATGTTGGGAGCCAATGCTCAGGTTTGCTAACACAACTATTATAGAAAAGAACTGGCCTGATGAGTTAAACTCTAGTAACACTCATATATATGTCTTTGCTATTCAACATGCAGAAGCGACACCGTGGACATAGAGACACTATGATAGAGAACATATTGCGCCACTTGCACACCCATACCCAGGAAAATCCTCTTACACCTGTAAACCTCAGGCAGATATTCAAGACTGAAATCTTTAGCTTGGCATTGAAACAAGTAAGCTTCTTCTTTTTTTCCTTGTTGAATGTCTTCAAAAGTTTTTCTATTGGTTAAACCTCGAAACATTTGTGGATAATCAAACTTCCAGGCTCTGGGTAAGGATGTGGAATCTCCGATATACGTGGCGGAGCTTGGGACAAGGCTGTCAAGAGATGAGATCTTTGAAGTGTTAGTGGTTGATCCAATGATGGGAGCAATTGAGGTGGATTGGAGAGACTTCTTCCCATATCTGAGATGGGTTCCTAATAAGAGCTTGGAAATGAAGATCAAGCGAATGGAAATGCGCAGGCAAGCAGTGATGAAAGCCCTTATTGAGGAGCAGAAGAAAAGGATCTCTTCGGGAAAGGTATAGCCATTCCAGTCTCAATTCGTTCTTCTAATTACTACTTCATACGAACGTGTCAGTCTTTCTTGTAACATATATTTTAACAGATGAGTTATGTCTTGCGCAGGAGTTAAACTCTTATTTGGACTTCTTATTGTCCGAAGGGAAAACTCTTACGGAGAAACAGCTGACTATGTTGATTTGGGAGGCAATTATTGAGGCTTCAGATACAACTTTAGTCACAACAGAATGGGTCATGTATGAACTTGCAAAGAATCCAAAATATCAGGTGTTTTTCTCAACAAACTTGGTTGTTTCTTCTTCATTTATATTTCCAGTACTTCAGCAGCTTTCTGATTCTTGAGTTCTCTTTCTTATTTATTCATTAGGATCACCTCTACCGGGAAATTCAAAATGTTTGTGGAACCAACAAGTATACAGAGGAGCATTTGTCTGAGCTGCCATACTTAAGTGCTGTTTTCCATGAAACTCTGAGAAGGCATTCTCCTGTTCCAGTCATCCCGTTAAGATATGTGCATGAAGATACTCAACTGGGAGGGTACGACATCCCTGCTGGAAGTGAGGTGAGCAATCTTTCCATGAAATTTTGTTCTTCTCATTGCTGTAATTTACTGGACTATTCCATAGCTAGTGATCTAAATCCGCAACATGAGCAGATTTCCATCAACATCTATGGCTGCAATATGGACAAGAAACAATGGGCTGAACCTGAAGAATGGAAACCTGAGAGATTTCTAGATAGCAAGTATGATCCAATGGATCTTCACAAGACGATGGCCTTTGGAGGAGGAAAGAGAATCTGTGCGGGATCTCTGCAGGCAATGACGATTTCTTGCACTGCTATTGCTAGATTTGTTCAGGACTTTAGCTGGAGTTTGAAGCAAGGAGAGGAAGAGGATGTAAATACAGTTAGTCTTACTACTCAAAAACTCAACCCGATGCTCGCAATCATAACTCCAAGAGATTGACGGAGCCTACCTTTCCCCTAAACTGACTTTTAGACGACTCATCTTTTTTTATGCGCATATGGCTGTTGTTTTGTTTCCTGAAAGCGGAAGAGTAAGCACGTGTTGCTAGTAGATCGATGGTTTTTCATCCTCTTATCTTCTAAATTGAAGCTTTATCTGTTTGAACATTTATGCACCATTCAAAACTACAAAAACTGGATAACAACCAAAGCATGAATCAAGAAGTTAAGTAAACAAAAGCAACCCAGAAACACTACCATAATGACCTTCCTAACAGCCTGATACAGTGGAGCTCTGCTTCTTTTAATGCCAAGTTCTTACTTTATCTATATGTTTTAAAAGAACATGCCTAAGATCTGTAATTCAGAGCAGGCCATGCCAATCTCAGAAACTGAAAGGCTTCTAGCAATTTCAGCTAGACTTTTAGCAATCATGGGAGCTATGTTTGACACTCTCACTGCCTATGAAAGAGACCATTTTTCAGTGGGTCCTTGGTGAGGGTTACAGTAATAATCTGTTACGAATCGAGAGAGGGATCAACGGCGTAGATTTATCTGGGTTGTTTATTACATCAGAGTTTGTCGAAGTTCTGTGTTTCTAATACAATATTGTAACACAGCTCTCTTGTGTCTTTGGTGCTTCAAGTTCTCTGTAATTGTCATTCGGAAGACCATGTATATGGGTATATTTCCTTATTTGCACATTATACACTAATTACTTTCAAATAACTTAAAAACAGATTAAAACAAAATTGGATTATTATTATTATTATTATTATTATTATTATTATTATTATTATTATTATTATTATCATTATTTAAATAATTGCCCAATTTTTCACTCATTTTTATTTTTATTTTTTATTACCAATCGAGATAACACTCGAACTGTTCGCGTATCGCTCTTAGCCTGGAAAATTCAAGACTGAATCTTGTGGGGCAAGTGCAACCCCCCAACCAAATACATTAGTAAGTTCTACAAGTACTAGCTAAATTTAAGTATTTGTGTGTCAAAAAATTAGGCACATCTTTGACCTTTCATATACAAGATTTAACTTGTCCTAGAAGCAAAATCTCCAAGTCCATGGCACGTTATGCCAATACACTAATGTTGCTGAACTACCCAGTTGAAATCAATATTTTTCAATAGCTTCTCTCTCCTTTCCCTTACTAGAAAGGGTCAAACCAAATACAACTCCTCTTATAAAACAACTTCACAAGTTTCCTTGCATGGGGTTTTGTTAATTCCTCTAGCAAAGAAGAGGGTGGTGCGTATAAACACATGGGTAGGCAAAGTGTCCTGGCCATGGTTATGTGATAATTTGCCTCTTCCATCAACATGTTGACCTCAGAAACCATGTTCATAATGAAATCCTACACTATGGTTTTTGTTCTGATCTACATTGTTAACTTGGTTTCTGTTAGTAAAGCTGATGAAATTCTGGGAGCCTCTTTCATTTTCGGAGATTCTCTAGTTGATGCTGGAAACAATAACTACCTTTCTACATTGTCCAAGGCTAATATCCCACCAAACGGAATCGATTTTAAGGCTTCAGGAGGGAAACCCACCGGACGGTTCACCAATGGCAGGACCATTGGAGACATTGTAGGTAAGATATATCCTCGGTTTCACTCTGTTTTTGTATTTATTGAGCGAATGAAATACGCTTCTCATAATTTACTTTGGGTTCATTGTTCATGTATTTCTTTTGCAGGGGAAGAACTGGGACAATCAAGCTATGCAGCTCCGTTTTTGGCCCCGAACACCACTGGCAAAGCTATACTAAATGGAGTGAATTATGCATCAGGAGGAGGCGGACTAATGAATGCAACCGGGAGGATATTTGTAAACTTCTTAAATCTCTGCTGAACACTTCAAAATTTCTTAATCATCCTATTTATAATTAGTTATTGAATGCATTCCGATTTTTTTTTTTTATCCATTTGGGATCACATTCAACTGACATAAGCATCTATATTGCAGGTTAATAGGCTTTCAATGGATATTCAGATTGATTACTTCAATATAACTTGGAAGCAATTGAATGGATTGTTGGGTGCATCAAAAGCAAGAGAGTTTATAATGAAGAAAGCCATCTTCTCGATCACGGTTGGAGCAAATGACTTCCTCAATAATTATCTTTTCCCACTTCTATCTGTTGGTGAAAGAATATCTGAAAGCCCAGATGTTTTCATTAATCACCTCATCAGCAATCTGAGGGGTCAACTTACTGTAAGTAAAACACAATTTTAACTGTTTTAACTGCTTTCTTATTCTGTAATCCTAACACATGTTTAATGATACAGAGACTTTACAACCTGGATGCTCGAAAGTTTGTTATCGGGAACGTAGGACCAATAGGTTGCATTCCCTATCAAAAGACAATCAACCAAATTAACCAAGATCAGTGTGTGGACTTGCCTAATAAACTAGCACTTCAGTACAACGGCCGATTGAAGGATCTCCTTACAGAACTAAATGAAAACCTCCCTGGAGCCACATTTGTTCTAGCGAATGTGTACGATCTAGTGATGGAACTCATCACAAATTATGAAAAGTATGGTAAGTTAATATCTTTTTCCTTGCTTAGCATATCACCAGTATGTATAAGCAATTGATCTAGTAGCAAAGGTGCACCGGCTCATAATGCATTATGCTATCTTGATCATAGTTCATCATCAAATGAGCCAAATCGTTCAACTGTCAGCATTCAAATCAATTTGTTTTTTCACAAACACACAAATATAATGAACTATGCTGCCCACTTTTCTGACGGAGTTCACAAGTTATTCAACCCCTTCACCTTGTATTCTCAAAGTAAACATATAGGGCAAAGTTGAGCATTACCAGCATAAAATCAAGGATGATTTCAGGATTAATTCCTATAAACATTGTAAAATTTTGCAGGATTCAAGTCAGCAAGTAAAGCTTGTTGTGGCAATGGAGGCCAGTTCCAAGGTATAATTCCATGTGGGCCTACCTCTAGTATGTGTGAAGACCGATCCAAGTACGTCTTTTGGGATCCTTATCATCCAAGCGAAGCTGCAAATGTGATTATTGCCAAGCAACTAATAGATGGGGACACAAGATACATATCTCCAATGAATTTAAGGCATCTTAGGGATCACTGAAGTATAGTTTTCATGCACTCTTGAAATACTGAATGCTTGTTCTGCTTCCTCTACTTCTGTGTTTTGGTTTCCCAAATGTTTATCTGCTTAAATGCTGATTTAATGGGTCAACAGTATTAAGTTGTTTTGGAATTTCTTTGGAGCTTAAACAGTTGTATATCTGTCATAATGGGCTGGCTGGTCCAATTGGGTTGTGGGTTGGGCTTTGGCCGCCTCGCGAATGCCTTCAAAGTTCAAAGGTTAAACTCTAATAGTTTTTCCTTGCCTTGGAACCAAATTGTCTAAACAGGATATCCAGTTTGAACTTAGAACCAAGGCAACAAGGCCTATGGTTTAAGCTTTTCAATTCTTTCAAATAACTAGATAGTCAAATTAGGAAGAGAAAAACTTAAAACTTAGAATGAACAACAGTTCATTATTACTGCAAAAAGAAGAAGGTAAAAGTAAGAAACAAATTAAAGGTAAGAATCGCGATTAGCATCTATAATGAAACTAATAATTTTGTCGCGATGAGACGTGGATCAATTTGTGACATACATTGCCATGCATAACCGCTACACTGCACAATAATCTCATGTGGCACGCCATGCAACTCTACGACAACGAACGCCAGAGAGATCATACCTAACGAAGCACGTGGCATTGCACTCTGATACACATGCCAAATTAAGAGAACATTAACACTAAAGGGTGTACTACTACATTTTCAAAAACAAAATACACAGTTCAGGTACTAATTTTAACTTGGGGCAGGGTATGTTGTTGGTGTGATAAACCTTTTTGATGGTGCCTAAAGTAAAGTCGAAAAAGTCATCTCACATTGGAATGTCGAATGTTGCGGTAGGGATACTCAAGAAGCGCAATGCGCATAGCCGCAAGCGGCTCATGTTAGCAGCTAATGAAAACTAACACATAACCTGACAGACCAACCAGATCCGAAGGAGTTTTTAACTTAAAACTTTTAAATACATCACATTAATATCAGAAATCGGCTCGTGAAGACAGAACTCGAAATTCTAAACTATGAACAGCCATTAAAACCATTTTCAGAATTCAGATAGATAGAGAAAGATAGGAATAAAGTTTGAATTAGGTTTTCAGATTTCTTTCTGTACGAGTTGTAATGGAGGAAAACACGCAGTCGCCGGCTAAGAAGGAACCGGAAGAAGCTGCAGAGAAAAAAGGAGGAGGAGGAGGAGGAGGAGGAGGGTGGGGAGGTTGGGGAATCTCAACTTTTTCTGTTCTATCAGATCTTCAGAAAGCCGCTTCCGTTGCAGCCGAAGAGATTTCTCGCAATGTATACAAAATCCATATGCACCTTACAACTACTTCCTCCTTCGTTATGTTAAATCGAGATATTATGAGTTTTTTTTTGGTATCCGATCCTGATTTTAGGGTTAAGAAATGGAACTTTTGGTATGTTAAGTTTTCCGAGTTTAGTGTCATAGTTGGAAACGTTTTTCAGATTAGGTTTTTGGATTTAGGGTTCACTAAGTTTTAGGGTTTTTGAATTTCTTTTCTGGAAAGATTTCGCAGGAGATTTTTGGTTTATAACTGTGCTACAAGAATTTTTGTTTTAGGTGTCTTAATTTTTTTAATTTTGAGTTGTTATGTAAGACAAATGATTCCAAATGACGATGCTGCTTGGTTGCATTTCCGTTGGATGAAGTTTTGTAGTAAGCTCCTGTTTCAATCTTCCACAAAGGTTCGTTTGAAGTCCTCTTTTCATGGGCATGGTGTTAAGCTCCTGATTTTAAGTAGAGTTGAGATACAGTATTGAGTAGTGGAGTTAGTAAATGTCTGATAAAAAAAAAGAGTGGAGTTATTAAGTGAAAGGTTAGCTGGTTTACGGACTAATCATAGGAAGACGAGTTAGAGTGCATTTCCTTTCAAAGCAGGACCCAAACTGAACACATGTTTATTGGAAATAGTCCTTTAATACCTGTTAGCATGCGTTAGCTTAGTACTACTGATAAATTCCTGCTACTCTTGATGCATAATTTCCACCTTCTCAAATGTCCCGTTTCACTTATAAAGAAAAAGTCCTGTTTCCATTTTTTTCTTAGAAAGATAACAAATAATCATGAAATGATTTTGATTTGTGATTACTCGCCATGAATGTTCCAGCTCATACTGTTAAGATTTATTCTGGTCCACTATATCAAAATTTGAAATTCATTGTGGTCTAGTTAAAGCTTCTGTCCAGACTCATTTTACAGTTTTGTTGAGTTGTAGTTCACTCTATTTCATGGCATCAGGCAGTTGCAGTTGCTAAGACTGCTGCAAAGAGCATTGGAGGAGAAATACCAAACAATACTCCTGAAATGGAATCTTTGAAGGAGGAAGAAGAGTCAGAAAAATCAGCACCTGCAGAAAATCTTGATGATGACGATGATAAGCTACGGAAGTCTGCTCTGGATAAATTGGAGAAGGCCAGTGAGGATTCTCTTTTAGGGCAGGTAAGCTTTTTTTATCTTTGTCTGGGACAAAATTATTGCTTGTATATAATTGTATTGGTTGAGACTACTGTTATAGGTTTCCAGAGATTGTGCAAGTCGTAACATTCTTTTATCTCATTTTCTGCTCATGACATGGGCTAGTATCAATGCCCAATACAAAAAAAAGAAGGTGTATTACATGATGCATTCAAGCAGCAAACATGGTGTTCATACGCATGTATATGAGACAAATTTTTAGTTGTATATATATTACAAGTCTTCTTAATTTTCTTTGGGTGAAAAGAAGCTAAAAGTGAAAACTAATACATAAAAGGAAAATAAAGTACTTCCGCAGAGTACACATGGTGGAAATGCTTTCCCAAATTTGTAAATTTATTTTCTAATCTAACAGGTTTGTTTAGTCATTTAATTTTTCCCTGAATTTAACAGGTCTGGTTATCAGAAATACTCAGTATTGAATTGTTTGATTTTATCTTGTAAAAATTTGGAGCTTATTAGATTTGGGTTTGGATCTGGATATCGTGATCCAATAAGGTATAGGATTGGTTTCGCAATGAATCTGATTCACTGACAGCTCTTGAAAGTGTTATCAATGTTATCTTTGTTTACCATATGATATTTTTTTAGGGTCTTCCCAACTTCTGGTGAAAATTCAAACTTAAAATTGTCAAATTTTTAGATTTTCTATATTTAACTGACTGCAGTTTAGGTTGAGGGTGAAGTTTAGAGCCATCTGTCATCTTCAACTGCAATTTGTTAAGGATCTTGGTCACACTTATGAGTCATGACAAGCCTTTGTTTGTGCTTTTTTAAATCTGAGCTATTATGATTTATGCATTATTGCTTTGCAACAGAATCATATTTTATGGCTATCTATTCCATTTCTTATACTTGAGTCTGTTCTTTTAATTATGACTTTCTACTTAACTTTTGTGCATGTGCAGGGTCTTAAGGTTTTTGACAGTTCTGTGGAGAACCTTGCTTCAGGAGCATGGCAAGCATTAGGCAGTGCATGGAAAGGGGGTTCAGAATTGGTCCACAAGTATGTGTGCATTATACCTGGATTTGATTATTAGATTAACTCGGTTACTTATTTGTGTTTGCTCAGTTGAATTGAGAAAGGAGTTAATATTTCACGATCAGGGTATTGTATTCATTAGTATTCACCATATTTTGATGAATTTATGAGAAGTATCTTTATCATTATTCACCATTTTTGCTGCATTTTAGTGGAGTCTTTTACGCACTTCATTCTTGTCAATTTTTATAATCATCCAAAAGGACCCTCCTTCCTATCATTATTTTGGGGCTCTGCTTGTTCTTATTGGTTCACATTCTATATTTTGTTTAAAAAGTTTCAATATCTGGCATTTTCAGAATAGGTTTCCTTTGTTTGTTTGAAGACAATATTATACATTGTTAAACCGACCAAAAAAATATTACATATTGTTAAGGCATGTCATTTAGTTAGTTTTGATATTTATTAGTTACAATATTGGAATGGATCTTTTCAGGCTGGAGAGCTCTGCTGTAAATATTGCGGAATCCATTCAGCATAATGGTCTACCTGCAACAGCTGGCTCTGTTGCCCCTCTCATAGAGGTGTGCATGCCACTCATTGCTTCCTCTTTGAAATTTTGTTGCAGTTGCTTATTCCTACCATTCTGTTACAGACTGGAAAAGCATTTACGGCGAAGGGAATGCAAGTGCTTGAGCGTGTGGGTAAGGAGACTATGGAACTACTTATTACAGAGACTGGTATTGAAGTTGAAAAGAATCCTGAAGCTGAGCAACAAGCAGATGAGGAGCAACTGTTCGAGGAAGTTTCATTTGACCGATGCTTCTATATCTATGGAGGCCCTGAACAGCTGGAGGTGATCCTTCTTTGTTTACCTTAGGCTTTTTGTAGTTGCTGCAATGTAATGGTTTGGATTTCTAAGGTGGTGAATTGTGATGAAATGTCAGGAACTGGAGGCACTATCCAGTCACTATGCATTGTTATTTAACCGGAGGAAAGCAAAATTATCTGCAGAACAGAAGTCCTTCTATGATGGAAAGCTTAAACAGGTTCAACAAATTTTCAGTTTGAGTACTGAAATTGATGAAAATGGTGCGGACTCTGACAAAGGGAAGAAAGTTGAGACTGTAGAAGAGGGAAATGGCAATGAGATGAAAATCTTACGTGATTCAAGTGTCAGCAAGGCTGCTGATATGGCTGCTGGGTAATAACACAAACTAATTTCTTTTGGTTTAGCATATGATATGGCCGTATAAATAGATAACATGTGTCTCATGCATGCCTGGATTATTCATTCTCAGCTGGAAAGTGCTGGTACTATTCGTTCAGTTTTTTTCTTTCTTTCATTCTTTCTATTCTTAAGATTTGGATAAGTAGTGGTTACTGTTGGTATCCACAGGTCCATTTTACAACTTTGAACGATCCTCAGATGCAGCTGAATATTAAATTTTGACTTCTAAGGTCAAAAGCTATGCAGCATCCTTCCAAACTAATGCAGTTTTAAAAATATAATTACAATCCTGAGATACCAATTAAAATATATATGTAACTAAAAGTCCGAGGTGAAGGGCGGTTGCCAATTATACTAGACTGAGCTCGCAGTCGTCAACTCCAATGGTGTATAAAATATAAGTTGAAGGAAGTATGTTAGAATCTAGACTTTTCTTTCCCATGCTCCAGAGTTTCCCAAAAGAGATTTACAGACAACAGAATCACCGAAGTGACATCATCAGAATCAGCCTAGAGCATCAGTTATAGTGTTTGGAATGTGCTATGCTCTTGGCAAACAAATTGTGCCTAATTTTGGTTTTACGCTAGAATAGTTGATGCTATTTGTTTACTCTGTTGTAAAAGTTTATTTATTATTTTATTATTTTTTTCTGCATGCCTAGAGGAGTACGAAGACCCTTTTACTTGTTCTGGTTCTGTAGCTCTTGCTTTAAATGAAATTCCATTAGCTGCAGCTCAATTTTCTTTTACCATTTTAAGAAGTCTCATCAATTCCCTTTCATTGACATGTTCTTCTTTGCTCTTCTGTTCCTTATCTGATTGTGCTTCATTATCCATCATGGAGTGCCAGATGGGAACAATCCATCATTTTGTATTTGTTACCGGATTTAGTATCTTGTTAGCGACAAGTTTTGATCCTGTACAACTAGTATTGTCAATCCTTGGAAAGATAAAGGTAGGTTTCTACTCTTTCTTTTTTCTCTGATCTGTTCAAAATGGCTTAAAAGTTTTTTGTGAGCCCATGCTGCTGAGTCACCTGCCATATTCTGGGCCATTTTACGAGTTAAGAGCTTGTTATTTCTTTGGGGTAGGGCCGGGGGCATTGTAGAGGGTTTTCATTTTGATGACTTTGTTTTTAGGTGGGAGATCTCTTCTATTAATTATTCTTTCAACTTTAAAAAAAAATATTCTGAGCCATTTCTGCGTAACATTAATGAATAGAAATATTTACTTCCCTCTCAGATAATTGTTGCTTGCTTTTACTTGGAGTCCTGTTTCCATAGCAAATAAATGCTGTTTTTTGCTTCACACTTTCTGAAATCAAATACTAAGTGTTGTAAAGCAACACTTTTATTTTTTTCATTTCTTGCATCATGTCCTGCCTTAGTTTCTCAACTTAGCAAGTTACTTGTCATTTACAATTGATAGCTTTTTCAAGCTTCAGAGGCTGAAACTTAAAGAGTTGCAGATACTATGCAAATGGGATATTATACATTTTTTTTTATTTCATAAAATATATATACATATATAATATATTATAAATTTTTGTTTTTGGTGCTGATCGACAGATAGTCATGACTTTATGCAGGTTCACAACTAGCCTCGCTGGGCTAGCTGCAAATGAAATAATTCAGCGAACCGCTGGCAGACTTGAGACAATTCATTCAGAGGGGGTTCATGTATGGGCGCTATTTTACAAAGTTCTACTTTTTTGTTTTTGGTTTTGGTTTTGAGTCCCTATTACACTGTAGGTACTAATTTCATAGTTCTCATACAGAGACTCTCAGAGTTATGCTGCTTTGCGGTGACTCAACTTTTCATGCTTGGAAAATCTATTATCTCTAGTGCAAATAAAGCACAGACTGAAGATGTGGAGCAGGAAGATGTGAAAATTGACTGGCCTGAGGATTCTGTTGCAAGAGCCAAGCTCATCAGGTCAAAGGCACAATCAATGACAGGAGATGTCGAAGCAGTTTCAAACAGTTTTATCACGGGTAAACTTCCATGCATGCATCTTTACTCTTTGATCTGAATACTTTTCATTCGATGATCTTTACTAAATATATTTCTTGCTTTCCCACATGTAAAGTGTTGGTTTCAATTTCGCCTTCGTTAAGTAAATACACACAGATAATTATTTCTAGTTTTTCAATGGAGTAGAAAATGCAAGCACTAGCTATAAAAATAGTGTCATGCGATTTGTGTCGGGAAAATAGAATCATCCCTGCCAGTATTAGCCACTGTTACTATACTCCTAAAAATTCTGGATTTGGAAATGTAGCTCTAGTCACGCACAAGCAAATCAAAAACTATGTAGAAAATGCTAGAATGCTTAATACAAATAAATGATAATATAAATTCAATAGGGAATTCATTTCTTGGTTCTAACTTCTAAGTTCAATGACTAAAATATTGTGGATGTTGATATTATTCTTTTGAGTAATGTTTTATCCATTGGAAGAACTGGCTTTATGCTATGTAGGAATCTTTCTAGATCCAGTTGTACTTGTGAATGATAAAAATACCTTTTCTCCAAACTTCCATGCCAACACTTGTTACATTTTCTGATTGGTCTAAGCAAGCTCTTTTAAGAAGGAAACTATGAGGTATAGAAACTTAAAGGTTAAATATGTTGCAGAAATGACCATTGATCCTATGCTGTTTGTTTCTGGATTATGGCCCGTTCTTTAGGTTGTTCACTGATTGAACGTATGGGTATATGGCTCCAGTGAGGATTTGGGCCTCAGGTTCATCAGTTCTTTACTTTTCGTCTGTCTTTTTTTTTTTTTTTGGTATCAATGCAGATCCATTCTATGCTCTGGTTCTCTGGACTATTGGTGGGGTTTTACATTGGATGTTTTTTTTTGCATGCTAAATTTCCATTCGTTTCTCAGGTATATCCGATGTAGTCGAAGCTTATCAAGCTGCCATAAAAGGTGCCACTGCCAATGTTCACGATGGTCTTCCACAGACTTCAGTGCAAGAAAAAGCCAATGCCATCTCTAATCATCTCCATGCTGACCAGGCTACAGCTATGGACAAAATCCAGGAAGGGATTCAATACTTGGCATATGTGGTTCTTTCTACCTCCATGCCCACAGCCTGAGATCCAGTAAATCTTGCCTTTTCACTTACTCTTATTGAAATTTAGTTAGTTTATTTGTAAATAGTTACTTCCCTTATGGGGCTGAGCAAGTCTGCGTCTCAATTTCAACTGTGTTTTAACATTATGGCCTTCGAGGTTGCCTTCTTTAATTCTAAGTTACCAACTAAATAGAAAGAGGCATTCCTTCATTCTGCTCCGAAATTCAATGTTTGAGTTCTGTAACATCATGCTATACTGGTGTTTACTTTGTTTGCCTATTTCTCTGTGTTTGAAACTCTGCATAAAAGTTAGGATGGAATGCTGGGAGGAAGCGATCTCCGCTAAGTCCTGTAGATGAAATGTGGCCCACGGGCAATGGCTGCTGGACCTCATCATTGGTTACACACTGAGTGGAGGAGCTCCTAGACACAATCATTATGCTGGGTTCTCACTTCCCTCTAGGGTTCAGGATTTCGTAGCTGATTCACATGTTGTTTCCTTTGGTCATAACATAGTAGTCCATATTCCATGCCCACTCGCCAGTTCCTGGGTGCGCGAGAACTACATGTCCCCTTCTAGAAAATGTTTTTCACGTTCAGCTGTCTTTTTTTTTTCTTCTTTATCAGAAACGCTCAGCTGTCTTCTACGTGATATTTGAAGACCACCTGAAAATCTTGTTTAAATTGTAGTTAAGACATGGTCTATTTGACAATTACACCTAGAATTTTGTTCTCTCCTTTGTAAAGAATCGAGTCTCTAAATAAAATTTCTTAATGATATAAGAGTCTCTTAATGAAATTAAATGATTTTGTGATCCAATTTCGGGAACAATAGTAAGTTTTATTATTGCCGCAGTTGATTTTAAATCACGGTTAGTAAAATCCTAACTATTTTAATTGCCCTCAGCGAAAAAGAAACTCCCGAAATTCTATTTTTCTATAATCCCAACTTCAGTTACCAAACACTCCTTTGATGGCTTTGATGGTATTTGAATTGAAGAAGTTAATGATTGTTTTGAGATTACGAGCATTCGACCGAAGCCATCCTACTGAAGTTTTGATTTTCCCGAACAAAAGCATTGTGTAGGACTGGCTTTTAAGAAGAAATTTAAATGTTAGTTACCAAACACTCCTCAGATGGTTTATTGCTATTGCTACCTAACGAGTAACGTTTCTCAGATATGCATGACCTAGTTCACTGTTCAGCAAACAGAAGTTTGTACTTACACATAGTAAACTTTCTTGTGATGACACCTAAATTTGAAGGTAATAAAAGACAGGAAAGAGTTAGAAAATGGCTTGGATGGAGGTAAAAAAACGAAACATCTTAAGATGCAGTCGACCAGGATATGAATCAAGATGGGTGCTGACCGACGATATAAGCTCCAAGTTGCGGACTCCTGTATTGGGATAACACATAGATTACGATGAAAACAAGTCGATTATGAGGACCATAGGACCCATTTAGTCGGGCACATTTGCATTTTAGAAAGGAAAGGGCTAACCAAGTCGATTATGATATGACCATTGGTTATTTCTCATGCTCAAAATCTTATGGATCACAAATGAAGCACCATTTTGTGCTTCAGATTACAACATTGAATCAAATGAAGCAGCCTAGCATAATTCACAAGTACCTGTTTGAAGATTTTAGAAGAAATATAATACTTGTTTCAGGTAGAATAACTGGTTTTCAGATCACAACACCAAGCTCATCCGGGTTTTGCATGAGTAGGATGATGTATTCTATCCCTTGCACACCAATCATGGCCATTAAAACCAGTCCAGTGTGCAAGAGATGGAATATACCATATACCCATGTTTGTTTTTCACACCCTTCAACAGTTGAGATTCTTGAGAATGACCCATCATCACACATCTTAACAAAAATTCAACATAGGAGAGAAGGGTCACTCTTGGAGATAATGAAAGCCTAGGCAATCCCCCTCTAAACACTCTGCTTTGCTTTGTAGGTTTAGGAGTTCCCAGTGATTGGATATATATAGTGTATATGACTGGCTTGTGCTTAGACAACCATATTCCTTTTCCAGATGTCAAGGTGTATAGTGGTTCCCCACTTCTGAATTTCATCCTTGATTCCACCTTTCATCTCAAATTATTCTTAGAGAGAGAGAGAGAGAGAGAGAGAGAGAGAGAGAGAGAAAAGACTACCAAACAGTTCTTGAAGAAGTTGCAAAATTGCATCTCAGTAAAAGACAATGAAAAAATATATGTATTTTTGATACCTTAACACACACTTCAAAGTAGTTATTGTTGTATATTACAGTGCTGCAACTGTGCAACTCCATTAAGGGCTTTGCTTCTTGAAATTTCTAAGTTATTATGCTTTGATCATGTTCTTCTGTTGGATCTGATCAAAATTAAGACCCACGAGCAAAGAATTAATGAACAAATAAGTGAAAAGACAAAGTGTGGGAAATAATGCTCCATGACTTGGACATAACTGCTGGCAGGCTAACTGCCTTATTAAAAAAGTGGAGTTCAGGTAGGGGGGTGTGGGTCTCTCTCAATTTCATTTCTTTCTCTTTGTATTCTTATTGAGAATTGAATCTAGGGCACCACATCCTAGACATTCTCTGAGGCTCACATTCAGAGGAGGATTTGTTTATTATTCTTAATTTACTGAGAACCCACTCTTTTTTTCTAGAAATATGCATGGGTGATTCTGTTTTTGAGTGATAAAAAAGGAGACTTTTTTTCTTTTTCTTTTTTTTTTTTTTATTTTTAAATTATTTGGAAGGCCTTGCAACGTTTTTCATCTCAAGTCTATATTTGGTAACAGTAAAAGCTGGTTATGATGAGTCCAGATCCTCTGGCCCCAAATTACCTGTGCCCTCCCTGTCCCTCAGCTACTTTTGTGCCATGTGTCCTCCACTAAACACAAATTAATTACTCACTTAAAACCTGTTATCTAAATAATTTTTTTTAAAGAAAACAGAAAAAAAAACAACAACAAAAATAAAAACCCAAACGTTTGGTCTTCCTCTTCTCTTGACTCTCCATGAAATCTTCTTGATTTCTTTTATAGTTGTTGTTCATGGCCTGAAGGGGTTTCTTCACGCCTCAGGTAGTCGGAGTATATTTCCTAGCATGCAGATCCAAATAGCTAGTATTTCAATCTATGGTATGTTTGATCTGAAAGCTACTGTGTTAGCAGTTGAAATAGGGGGAGGAGAGAGAAAATAGGGTTTGGTTTGGAGGTTGGAGGAAGAGAGATACTAGAAATTTCATAAGAAGACGAAAATAGATTTGTGCTCTCTTCCTGATTGTATTCAGATATGAAGAGAAGAAAAGAAAAGAAACGTTTTTTTTTTCTTCTCATTTTGATCCATAAAGGAAAAAGGAAATTGAAGGGGTGGTCAAGTGAGTTGTCATGAAATTAACGTTGGGGTTTTTTTTAATTTTAATTAATTTTTAATGTTAACGGAGTTAACTTTGAGTTAAAAAGTGGTTAAGTAAATATTTAATAGTTATTAAGTGGAGGACAAGTGGCACTATTCTAGCTAAGGGACAGATATGGGACAGGAAATTTGGGGCCAGAGGATTTGGACTCGGTTATGATGAGTCTGTGATCTATTGTCCTCCCATTTATAAATCATTTCATATCTAGTTCAAATTTAAAAATCACAGAGACCACAGTACTACTGACTGCAAATCTTTTGCTTGAAGGGAATCTTTGATTCTCTAAGTGAAGCAACTCGTGAACTTCCCATACTTGTGAGCTGTGCTCTTAATCAGTGTGATGTGAAGGAGGAAGGAGCTCTTATTGTTTTTTCCTCCTTTAGTACCTTTGGGTATTCAGGCTAATCTAAGAAAAAACTTTGGGTACTGTAGACCAATCTAAGAATTTTTTTTTTTTGTTCTTCTCAAGATAATTAACTGCAACCCTTTGAATAGTAGTCTACATGCAAGCTGTGCTCTAAAGAAAGAATTTGAATAATTGAATAAGGTTATTGTAAGTTTGAAAAATCAGTAGAACAATTAGACTAATACATGGCACATAAATAGATATACTCAGGAGTGAGGGAAACCAAATTCGGATCCCAAAATCGGATATCGTTTTCTGGGCCTCGTGGCCGATTATGCAATAGTAACAAATAGAGATTACAGCATAAAGATCACCACAAACAGAAAAAAGAAGCAAATTCATGTAGCAACATCACCATTTCATTAAGCTAGAAGAATTAGGATTACAGAGATCTCTTTGTATACCATTTATCTTCAAAAACTGAAACACTTTTTCAGTGTCACAAAGAGTAAGAAAGGAGAATAGGCATGGTGCCTCTTGAGATGAATCAGGGTTGCAAGTCCAAGTCAAATGCCAATGTATGTACTTATGCTCGACTAATAACACTTTACAGAAATCAAGAGTTCGGTAATAAAGTTACTATGTTGTAGGATTATTTAGGAGCATGGCTTGATATTTGGCACTGAAAACTCAACACCCAATTGTGAATTTCATTAATTTCCCATAAACACAAAAGCAACCTTTTTGATAGGGAGAACATTCTTGATAGACTGAAAGCTGAACTAATTTGAATATCATAAGTATTCACTAACCCTATAATAACATACATTTCAAGTAGATTACCAGTTTAGTTAAAATCTGATTCAGTAACACATCCAGCAACCCTTCTCTATGTATATTTGGATCACTAAGTTATGGGACAATATGACTTCATAATTTTACAGGACATGGAGATCCCCTTGTCGAGCTTATGTTAACCTTAGTTGGGCTTAAAGAACTTGAGCTTCATTCCGCTGTTCACCATACTCCAAACACCCCCGATAGAGAAAGCCAAGCTAAAAGCAATCCCCAGCCACCCAAGTGTCCAGTTGAAATACCAATTAAAGCTGAACCTTTGGGGCTTCTTTATGAGAACCCACATGAAGCAAGGGTAAGCAAAGGTGACAGGAAGAGTGAGGCCACCCAATAGACCAGCAATGCTGGAGAGGAATGGGAGAGCTATCCCAATGAAGAAGGAGATGAAGCCATAGAAGACTCGGAAACCGGATCGGACCCAAATTGAGCAAGGACGGTTGGTACGGCTCGTGTAACCAGCTTCGAAGCTGTCAAAAACAGGCATCGAATAAATCTGGAAGCTACTCAGGCAGTTGAATACAACAAAGAGGAAAGTTGTAGCAAGTAGCCCTCTTGGAATGTCTTGGCTGTGAAATCCATACAAGGCGTTTAGGATTCCGCCTGAAGGCATCTACATGAGCATCAAGACACGGTATCAGATTTATTCATGGGGATACATTCACAAGGTGTGTTTCAACACATTGTCATATTAATATGTATGTAACTCATTATAGACAAACTTGAATGGCTCTACAGATATATGAGCAATAAGGGTTCCTCTTGTGATGTATCAAGCATGTGAAACTTTCACCCACAAATATCTAATAAATTTACACATATATGCATGTGTCTTTTGATTTTTTTTTTTGACATGCAAGCAGGTTTATTTCAAACCTAGGTTGTGCTATCAACACTCACCAACTTACCTAGTCAACTAGCTGGCACCTTCAACAAATACACATGTAACTTGATGACATACAAACTCCAGCTTTCTGAAACATTATGGGTATACTAACATTCAATGAATTAAGTTTATCACTCATTCAATTGTATAAAGTGCAGTATAATCAATGACATAATTCAATTTATCATTCATTCAATTATTTAAAGTGTAGTATAATCTAACTTCAAGAGAAGTGTGTTACATATACCCGACTTCTATCAATCTTCCAACATTATCATGTAACTGCAACTCTGTAGATAACAAAACATGTTGTGCTCATAGGTTGTTGGTGCATACCACATTGAAATGTTTATGTTGTGCAAATGTACACAAGGTACACAAATGTGCACCAGGAATTCTTGCATGTGCTGCAGTAGCTAGCCACTTTATATTTTGGTAATAATTGGTAAAATTGACTAAAATAGGAACAAATACTGTGATATAGGTGAACTTACAAGGTTTCCATAGGCCCAAAAGCCTCCAATGGAGACAGGGAACACACACATGGCAATGAAGACATAGGCAACCTTGGCTCCTCTCCACATGGGAACATGAGCAGGGTGCTTAAAAGTTGACGGCATCGTTGCCTGAAGAACCCAATTGAATTTTTAAGAGTTCCAATTATTAAAATGAACCTCACCACCAAGAAAACTAATGAAAATAGAAGAAGGAGCATGCCCGTGTTATGAGGATTTCGCAGATTCATCAAGTATTTAAAAAAAGAAAGAAGTTAATATACTATATCAGGATGACTAATATAGCTCTTAGAGTTTATACCTGAATCTCCAAAGCTAGATTATGTCCTCTGAAGGCAAATGCTACAATTCCAAGTGCATTCATGATTGAAAACACAGAAGCAGAGAAGGATGGGGATGAAAGGGGCTGGTATGAAATGGATGGTGGTCTGGGTTGGCTAATAGAGAGGACCCACACCATGGTAGAGTATGTAATGGCTGTCACTGCCCCTATAAGTGACAACCCCGCGATGGAATTAAGGTTTGGGAGCTGAGATAGAACAACACATAGAGAAGTGAAAACCAGATACCATTCAATGGTTGATAGAGGATTAGAGGAGCAGAGTGGGCCACAGACTAACTGGAAGAAGAGCTTCATGGTTTCACCTCCAATCAGAATAAGGGCAGTGGCAGTTCCTGCTGATAGGTAAACTGTTGGGAATAGAGCAAGCCACACACCCAACCTTTCTCCTGAAGATTGAAGAAGCAAAAAAACAGAAGAAAAGTTCATTTAATGAGCTAATATTATACAGTACTTGCAATTTACTAATCAACAAGGTATTAATTAATTTGGGTTCATAGAGATTAATAATAAACTAGCCATGCAGAGGATGAAATTAATTAATCTCACCAAATGCTGCTTGTGCAAGCTCCACATATCTATTGTATCTCTTCCCAGGAACTGCTTCATGGAGTTTGACCAGAATCCACAAAGTGTAAAGTTGCCAAAAGTAGGCTATTGTCAAGGATATTATCCCCCAGCTCCTGCAATTTTTTTTACCCAAAACACATTTTAACTTTCAACAAGGCATACTTGAATTAACCATGCCATATTATCACCCAAATTGCTTTCAGGGGCCGCGTCAGTTGGGAAAGTAAGTTGGGTGAAATAGTTGGGCTGAGTGGCATTTTTCCTGAATGAATTAATTAGGGATGATATGACATCATAAGTAACATTTGAATGCTGAGACACAGTAACATAAAGTTGATAAAACATATTAGGGTCAAGAAAAACCCTTGTACTTCTCAGATTTTTCTTAGACATACCCCTTCTTTTAAACGTTATTTCCGATATTTTCAGACTCTTTGGGAGTTAATTTCTTTATCCCGTATCTGGACGAACCGTTTTTTGTCAACTGAAAAGCTGCTTTTTTAAGGCCAGGGGACGGGACTCGTACCCTAAAACATTAGGGGGAAGCAGTAATTTCTCAGCCTGGTACAAGTTTTAACTGAAGACCACTACTGAACGTCCAAATCCAAAATAAAGTAGCTGCTAGGAGCACTTCAAAAGTCCAAAGTCGAAACTAAAAAGTTAAAAGTAAAATAATTCGGAGAACAAAAAAGACAAGCAAAAATAGCCAAAAAAATAGAACTCCATGGAGTGAAAATTCAAAGGACTCATTATCTGCCAAAAAATAAATGAGAGCAATTTTAATTTTGCAAAACTTAAAAAGAAAAAAAATAAGTACTGGAATTCTGAAACCACATTTTCAAAGTGTAAAAGCTCACAATGACATCAAAACCAGAATAAAAAAAAAGAAGATGAACAAAGAGCTAGGCCATGAACTTTTCCAAATAAAGGAAATGGCGGATCGAATAGCTAGATATTCAAAGCTCAAAATTGATGATCAATCGACTACAAATCTTAATCACTACTACTGTAACCTAGAGAGAGAAAGAGTCTAGAGAGAGAGAGAGAGAGAGAGAGAGAGAGAGAGCGTACCAACCGAGGAAGGCAAAGGCGACAGGCAAGAGGAGGGCCTGAAACCCAATACCGGCATTAAGGTTGTGAAAAGCAGCGTAATGAGCGTTACCGTTGCGAGACTCAGTGATGGGAAGCCACGCGTCTTGAGAGTTAAGCTTGGTGAGGTGACCCACCTCTTCTAAGTAACCCTTCATGTTCACCAGCACTCTCTTCATCGGCGTACCTATCGGACTCAAGAACCTCGGTGATATCAGAGACGTCGGCGTCCACGCATTCGACGACGACTTCCCATCCTTATTCGTTATCACTCCCGCCGGTCTTCGAGGTGATCTCTGACCAGACGGAGTCAGACCCTCCGGCGTCGACATTCGAGGCGTCACTGGTATTGATACCACCTCTGACTCTGCTGAGGCCTTTTCCTGCTCCATTATTGATTGGTTCACTACTACTCCTACTACTACTGTGTTCTCTCAGTTTGTGTATTGTAATGCGACTGACGATTGTGATGAGAGTGCGTGTGGGAGTAGGGAAATAAATCGAAAGGGTGTTCGAGTTTTCTTTCTTTCTTACATTACCTACTTTCTGGGTTTTTTTTTTTACTGAGTCAAATCAGAAATCAGAAAAGTCAGTGAGTGATTGAGTGGAGTGGAAAAGATGATGGGCCAAACAAAGAAGAAAAAAACATAAACTAAAACTCAAAACCCACAGAGAATACGAGGACAGTACGGATCTGATGTACTCCCCTCCCCACCATCAAGTGGTCACTGAATTCGATTTTGTTAACCCATTTGTAAAATGGGTGATGGAAATTATCCATCATCTAGACTATAAGGGATCAAATGATTTATGGATTACAGATAGATATATACAAGTGGTCTCCACGTATAAATGATCTAAGGGTTTGAGATTAAAATTGTCCTACTCTAAAAGAAACCCACACAAATCAGACTCTTAATTAAGAATCTGCAAATTTTAATAAGTTTTGATGAGATTAATGTATTATTTAGAATGTACTTATTTTTATATACGATGATCAATATAGTGAAGAAAATATAGACAGCCATGGTAAATCCACGGGGTCATGGTCAAAATGTTGTGGGATTACAACTTAATTACACAGCATGTTAATTACTGGTTGATGGGGTGGTCATGGTCACACACGTTACAAAGGGGTTAATAAAAATCACAGGCCATAAGTTGGCTTTTTGGTTGCAATTTGCAAACCCCCCTACCTGCTCATCCTTTTGAGTCATTAAAACCACGTGTAGCCTGACTAAGGGTTTACTCCAACGGTGAAATTTTGGGTGAATATTATTAGTAGTAGAAGTGGCATCATCGGTTTCTTTTCTACTCTAGTGCTACTGTGTTCTTTTGGAACTATACTAGACTCCAAATTCAATCCTCTTGAGATTTTTGAAATTGACATATCAGACTTTGAATACGCGCGAATTCTTAGCAGCAGTATGGATCGTTAGATTTTAGAATGCTAAACTTTAACTTTAACTTCTTTTTTATATGGGTCTTTTAACTTTATCGATTTTCTATTTTATTTTATTTTATTTTAATTTTGTTTTGGTTCAATTTCAACTTAACTTTAAGCAGTATTTTATCATGCACTATATTATCTCCAACTGATCAAAGCAAAGAAAAGAAAAGAAAAGAAAAGAAAAGAAAAGAAAGAGAGAAAACATTTTTATGTTTTATTAAGAAATTAATTAATCAAGTATTATTGAAGTAGGTTGGTAGGTAGGTAGTAAATTGGTTTTTGATTATATAACAGTAGTACAGAAAATCTGATATAATTTTAACAAGTGATCGCATGTTACTGGAAATGGGAAGTCTGTAAATTTCTGAGGTTTCAGATGATGAGAGAGTGGCATGGATGGATGGATGGAATGGGGGGATGGGTTGGATTGGATTGG
>MVGT01001900.1:342359-354427 GCA_002174775.1 Macleaya cordata | reverse complement strand
TATATATATATAAAGAAGGGGACATCCCAGGCAGTATTTGATTTTGCAAATGCTTTCAGGGCTTACACTCACATTCTGGAGATCATCATAACTGCTCAGCTAACATTGTATCTGTTTTGGTAAGTTAAACCGCCATAATAGACTCATTCTCTCTCTCTCTCTCTCTCTCTCTCTCTCTCTTTATTAGACTATTAAGGTGAGGCAATTTTGTTATGTATACGTATAACTTTCATACTGCCTTGTGCCATTACTGTCTGATTATTCCATTTAATTCATTACAAGTTACAACAAACTTAATTGACTCCATGTATCACTGTATGGAAGTAGCAATTCTCAGGCAAGCTTCATTTGCCTATGTTTACTTGGTATCGTGATTTGCAAAGCTTTTGAGTCAATCTTGGTTTCTTCAAGTGCAAAATCTACCATTGACCCTCTTTTGCAAATCAGTTTTGCTACAACAGCCCTTCCAGCTAGTTGTAATTTTTTTGTTTTATATATGATTTTAAATTTTCTTATGCGACCTCCAGTGAAGCTAGTTACAAATCTCTCTCCAGGTTTTGTAAATGGTAGAAAACAGATTTCTTTGAAAGGCAACCCTTGAGAGCACATCTATCACCTACGGTTGCACATAATTTTCAAGTAGGAATATAAGACAAGATGATCTTATGATATCAAACAAGATAGTAGTGGTTATGTTATAAAAATGAAGTATTGCATCACTGGGAGATTAAAGCATCCTTGAATTTGTCTATGTTATGTGGTATTTGCATCACTGGGAGCTGATTTAAACACTGTACTTGTTAGTCACATTGTATTTTCTTGGGAAGATGAACAGTTATTTTGCCTTTCCTAACAGGTAACTTTTTTGACTAATGAGAGTCAATATGTTCGACAATCTACCAGCAATCTTCTTGTGGTCATCTCCAACTTCCTTGCTGAATCCGTATGTCTGTACTCTAGATAGTTTTCCTGGAACCTTGGATATATGGTGATTATCTTGGTAGTTCATCTTCCTAACAATATGATATTTTTCAGGGTAAAAAATGGGATGGATTTCTTGATTTCTTATGTCTTTGCTTGAGAGTGGCCATCTCCAACCTTATTTCACCCCTATCTTTATCTCCGATAGCTGGAATCACTGATCTAGATAGCCATACCGTTAGTTTCAATTTATCTGTACAAGGAAGACTGGAAAATGCAAATTGGCTTACAATGGCTTGTCTTATTCAAGTTTTACGCAATATACTGAAACATCTGAAGCAAGATTATGGCGATGAACTTGTGGAAAGATATGTGCATTCTGTCAGTTATTGTCTTGCAGATATTTCCTGGGATTTTTTGAATGATATACATTCTGGTCAGACTAGTGAAGCACACCTAAGCTCTTCAATGAATCGTCATGGAAAAGTTGGTTCTCCAAAATCAAGTTTTTTATTTCTGGGGGCTCTACTTCAACTTTTCTGTTCCCTGACTCATCAAAGTAGTTTCATGGAAGTTGGGGACGGTTCCTTAAATAAGCATCTTCTTCTTGATAAAATTACCAGCTTGGTTCCTAAGCTTTTGAACTGGTGTTTCCACAAGCAAGGAGATTATGACCATGTGTACGCTTCTCCATACTTGAGACACAAGATGTTGGTAGGCAGAGCTTTTTTTACTGCAAATTGTGCAGAATCACATTATACAAATTTTTCTTAAAATTTCTAACTGGAATCCTTGAGCTTCTGACTGGAGATCCTAAGGATTCCAATACCTGTCATTCACATGCAGGGTGATGCTAAAATATTTGATGGTTGTCTTTTAGGAACTCTACTCCAAAAGGTCTTATGATTAGATGAATGTAATCATCCTAATGTTGCATGCTTTCGGAGTTAGAAGACACTGCATTGTTAAGCTATATAATTCGAGAGGTTTTGATTTCTTGGGATATCCTAAGTGGGATATGTTGAATGGTGATTTTTGAAACCTCATTCCTATTAAGGTATGCCATGTTCTGGCTACTGTATCTTGGTTTACCCAACAGGGACCTAAGACTTCCCCATAAGGCATAAACAGAGGAAGAGATTTTCTTTTAGTGATCGTCTCTCTCTGCAATGTATATCCTTATACTTGAACTAGTAGCTGGAGTTTTCTTCGCCCTTTAAGTGTACTCACTATTTTAAAAATAAGATGTGATTTCTATGTAATGGACACTGCATTTTCTTAGTTAATGACACATGTCCTTAATAATTGGAGAAAGCACTGAAGATTTCTCAATTTCTTTTATTTAACTGAAGTTGCTCTCTTACTCCTAGATAGAATTATCCTAATTGTGTTTGTAATATGTCTGCTCCAGATGCTAATGATCAGACTTAGTTCCCAAATTCAATGGCAATGTTCCACTCTTATTTTGTGGTTGCATTTACTTCGAAAATATTTTGACGATCTTCTACACAAACCCATCTTTGGACGTCATGCTGGTCTTGATGATTGTCTTGAAGGGTCTCCATTTCAGGCAGATGTTGTGTATGGACAACTTCATAAGATATGTATTCCTCACTTACAAAGACAGGCCATTTTCCTTTTCCTAAGATGTTCCTTCAGTTTGATCAGCCTTAGTAAAGAAACTGATATGAAATGTTCATGTTCAACTTCAAATTCTCGTTTGACCTGTCAGTTGCAATATGCTCAGGAATGTTGCAATAGGAAGAAAGGTTTGTCAGAACTTTCTGAGTGGCTCCAGAGGCATGTGCCTCTGGAAACGTTTGTAGACTGTGGAATGTACTTGGAAAAATGTAGGGGCTTTGCTCTATCCTTCTTGCAGCTATATGTGGATGAGGTATGCCTTTCTCTACTCTTGGATCGCGTCTTGAAATATAATTAGGGTTTTTGAGGATATTAGTCTTTTCGTCTAATTTCTTACCAGTTAACCAATGAATAAATGTCGTTATCTTTGGCCTGGTTACCATATTTCTCTTTCCTCTAATTTATTCTCAAATTCATTTCTGAAGACTGATCCCGGTTCTTGTAATCTTATACTGTCATTGAACGTACTACATGTTTTAATATGTTGTGCATAAAATGTAATTGGCTATTCAGTGGTTTATATGCAATCAAATGGCTTTCTATAGGAAGTGAACAATCAGCCAAAGTTTTCTAATGGCTCTTATCAATTCAACAATCCTAATCTTTTTGACTCCTATTGTTTTGTGAAGTTAAACTTATTGAAATACGTCTTAGTTCGCAGCACGTGGATAGGATGAGTAACATGTGCAGGGGGTGTCTCCCACTTGCAATAGCTTTTTCCGTGTGGTTTGTTGAGGTTCATTGATTAGCTTTGTGTATAAACATTCTACTGCCATTTCTAGAAACTAGGAGCAGTTATAGAGAGGTGTGGAATGTATCTTTTTAAATGTTTTTGGTTGTGTAGTGACCAAATCTGATGACTAAAATTTCTTTTATGTCCTTGCGATCTTACCTTGTTTGAGAGTTCTTGGTTAGGAAGAGTGCAAGTCTTGTAATGGGTAGGGGGCAAGGATGCCCTACAAAATAACTGCCCGAAACTTGGCTTTGTACATTAGTATGGATATGAATAGGATAAGGTAATCCTTTTTTCAGAAAAATATTCAGCGCATTATAGTGTTTGGCACTTGTTCTATCGCAAATATATGGTGTACTTCTTCTCCCATTGGTTGAATAGAGTTTGTCTTTTTCATTTCTTTTACGCTTAGCTACATGCAAGTTGCTACTAAAGGCTCTTAAATTTGACAATTGTTAGCATCATCTGCCTTATTTGGCCATTGATCTAAGCATTTGCCAATCTTCTCTCTTAATAGGATGATTTTTTATTTGAAGTGCTCTTGCAATTATGGAACTTACCTTTCCCTGCCAGGCAAGTGTAAGCAAAGTATTTCGTTTGTTTATTTGCTTTTACTGTCCAGATCGGTAGAAATTTGGCTTATTTGTTTGTAGAAAGCATGCAGGGAGTACAACAGAAAAGGAAAGGTCCTTGAGGAGGTAGAGGGAGATATCCTCTTCCATCTTTCAAACGTTTTAAACCCTGTACACCTTTTCCATCTATTTCTTGCAGAGGTGAGTCCATCACATCCACTGACATGATGATTTCTTCTTTGATTATTCTTTTAGCATGGCTGTTGATGTATTGCCCACTTATTTCCTGCATGCATTTGGTAGCATTCTTTTTTATTTCAGTTGAACTTGTTAGACCTTTAGACCTATCATGTCCCATAATGAAGAATCATGCCTGGGTATTTCTGATCTCTATTATGGGCTGCAGGGTCAGTTGGTCACCTTGACTTAGCGATCTAACCACCAATCATGGGCCTTCATTTCAACAATAAGAAAAGATTGAATAGGGGTCCCAAAAATGGGAAAAGACACAATGGTTAAATTATTGAATTGCTTCCAATGGTTTGGTTTTGGTGTTATGATGTTCCAGTGTCCACGCTTAGCCAAATGTATTTGAATGGTCGAAATTGATGACTTCATGCTATATTTGTATAGGCATGCACCTCATGAATACTATGTTCTCTATTTTTTCAGGAGTATCCTCTTTTTCTTGTATATGGTGCTGGTGAACACATTGTCTTATAATGATCATTCTTCCGGTCATTGTTCCTAGTCTATACTGGCCACTTTGCCTTTCTACTCTATTCACTAAGAGGGGTATTTATCAAAGTTAGGGATGCTAAAATCACATCCCTATATATAGGGTATGATACTTCATACCGGCGTTGGACATTAAAACACGTCCTTTGTTACGTGGCCGAAAGTAGTGGGTTTTCTTCTTCCACACTTCATCTTGGTTCTATTTTCTCTCATCCAGTTAAGTTTGAAAACTGAATTCTTCTTTGGTCCACTTTAGTGGTATGGTATCACTGATTCATGAGCCTGTTAAGTTTGAGGTGTTCTGCTCTTTCTTTTTCTCATTTCTTTTTGCTGAAGCAATTATTTGGAAAATAATGCGGGGGTGCCCTCATCCCCCTTTTGCAGTTACACTATGATCACCTAGTGCTTCTTGATTACCTTATTTCAAAAGATACAGGAGTTCATTGTGTGAAATATCTTTTAAGGTATGTATCCTAATTGCTTCTGCTTAGAATCTTTTTCTCCTTGAGCTCAGTCGACATGAAATCTCATATTAGGAGAATCTGGTTGGATTCGTCCATTAAATGTGTTGTTTCTCTGATATCTCTTGTTATTATTCTCATTTTGTTACTTTTAGGTGCTTGCGTACAATTAGCAACTCTTGGCACGCATTTGTGGAGTATTCGTTGCATGAGGTTGAACTGAGTCCGTCATCTGTCAAGAAACGGAAGTGCTATGAAGATGACGCAGATTCTTGTGGGAAGATAGAACCCCCATCTGCAATGGTGGAAGGGGGCAGAGATCTTGGGGTACTTGATAGGCAATGTAAGAGAAACGAAAAATTGGGCAGCATGCACAATAGTATGAGAGGAATGACTTTTGAGAATGCCAAACAGTGTTTGCTTTCTCTAAAAAGATCTGTTGAAAGTCTTCATGAGAAGAATTTGTTTCCATATAATCCTGCAGCACTTCTGAGAAGGTTAGTTCCTTGGCTTTCTTGAAATCTCTGTGCTTCTTTTCTGTTCATTGCTGACCATGATGTTATCCATGGTTCAAAGTTCCGTTGCATTATGTTTGTGGTAGAAACTAGTAATCAAGAAACTTTTATTTTCTTAAAATTTTAAATATTATTTTTTTGTTCAAGACCTATTCCCAAGACTTGTACAAAAATTTGCAAGTCCCAGGTCTGGTATTTCTGTCCAGTTAACCGTATTGTCACTGTCCATATTTGTGAATGTGGTTCTGAAAATGCTTCTTATGTATATTAAAGATGGTGGGTGTTTGAAAGTTCTGCTAACAATTGTTTTTTGGGGTTAAAAAAACTTCTTTGTGCAGTTTCATAAGGTTCCAGGAGCTCTGCCATCAAGAAGAGAAAGCGTACCATCCAAAGGTTGGAGGGATGACCTAGGATCTTTCCTTGCCAATACTGACCAGTGATCTGTTTTCACTTTTCACCAATCGTTGGCTCTTCCATGTCACTACCTGAATTGGCGTCGAAGAGCTTTTCAAGCGTTGGGATCTAATGTGTAGGTGAGACCTTGAGTCATCAGTTGGCTATTTGAGAGAATTCGAGTAGAAAGAAAATTGAAGGTGATTCTATGGGCACAGCCGGACCATGTGAGGCTGAGAAGAACATTTTGTTTCTCTTTGGCAGCCCTAAGTAATGTTGTGGTGTGATCGATTGGCATCATGATGCTGGGGCAGTGTACATACCTGACCAGTAACACTGGGCAGGCCCAACCTCGAGCTGTCTTCAAGTTAGGTTTGGGCCTGGATCCCAAAACCGGATGTAAAGTCCTGTTTGGCTTGGTTAAATGCCTCTATTACTTATCTTTGTTTGAAGGCATTTTTGGATGGTATTTTCGGTGAATAAATTTTTTAGTTTCAATAACTGCTGGGAGGCTTTCCTTTGTTTAGTGTTATGTTTACTAATTCAGACCAGCAACTCATTGTTTCATATAGCTGACTATAAAATGATTTGTTGGTTAAGTAGAGTTGACAACATAATTAATTACAAATTGACTTGTCAGGTTTATAGAATCGATATTGCTCTATGTAATCTGTGTTGTCAATACTACGTATTTGACAAATAATTTGGTCGATTGGGTAAAATGTTGGGCTGAAATTTCAGGCCCTATCATATCAAATTCTCTATCAAGAGATCACATATCAAACAATTTTCCATCACCAACCGAATTCGACTCTGACACGTGTTAGGCTTTGATTTAATGACAAGCTTAGGTCGGGTTAGGCTTCTAAGTTACTTCATTGTTAATACGGTGGTGTTCTTGTGTGTAATGTTTGTAGATTGTTTCTCACCGTTAATTTTCAATCAACTTCAGAATAACTTTTGATAGAGTTAGAAATTTTAGAATGAGCTGATTTTTTGTGAGGATGTTACCCATGATGAGGAGAACAACCTCACAAAATTTTAACTCTTGAAGTGTATCTATGTGGGCCCTATAGGCCTGTGTTTAAAATAAAAACACGGGATCGAGTGTTTACATAGAATTACCCGTCTCGGCTAACCTGAGTTGTCGTCTAGTAACCTAACTCTGTAAGGTGTCGTAGTCACCTTTTGTCATATATGTCAATGGTTAACAATTACGTCCAGATTCAATGTATAATCCCAACTCTTTTGTTCTATATAAGAATTGTAGGGTCCTTCGTCGTTTGCCAAATCATTAAATTTTGTGTGCTTTTGTTTAGAGAGAGTGAGGAAGAGAGAGAGAGAGAGATGGGTGAAGTTGATGTTGCTTTCATCCAAGACATAGAACACAGGTCTAAGCTCAATAATATTGTTGAGGCAGGAGGAATCCCATTGATCGACCTCTCCCCATTATTCAGTTCTCATGATGATGATGATTCGAATGCTCGGCGTACTGACCTCATCGCGAAGATTGGCAGCGCATGCAGGGAGTGGGGATTCTTCCAGGTTATCAATCATGGTGTGGCGTCTGATCTCCAGCAGAGAGTTGAGGCAGCTGTGAAGAAGTTTTTCGCTTTGTCATCGGAGGAGAAGCAAAAAGTGAAGAGAGATGAGGTGAACCCTTTGGGTTATTACGACACCGAGCATACTAAGAACGTCAGAGACTGGAAGGAGGTGTTCGACTTCACCATGAAGGATCCAATGGTGATACCTGCCTCCCACCAACCCCATGATCAGGAGCTGCAGGAGTTGAGGAACCAATGGCCTGACTACCCTCCTGAATTTAGGTACGTTATTAACAATTAAAACACTAGGATTCATCACTTCTTCTAGACACCCCGTAGACCAGTCGGAGGTTGGTTGGAGATAAACGGTAAAATGTATGTTCGACCATTGTTAAATTTCAATCAAAAATTTTTGATAGGGTTAGAAATTTTAAATTGATATGATTTTTTATGAGGATGACCTACAAATTGTATCATATTCATAGATAGTCACACACATTTATTTTATGGGCCGAATTGCTACAAATACATATACNGTTATTAACAATTAAAACACTAGGATTCATCACTTCTTCTAGACACCCCGTAGACCAGTCGGAGGTTGGTTGGAGATAAACGGTAAAATGTATGTTAGACCATTGTTAAATTTCAATCAAAACTTTTTGATAGGGTTAGAAGTTTTAAATTGATATAATTTTTTATGAGGATTGATGATTTAAATGATGATCAGAGTATTGGGAAACCCTAACCCCCACGAGTATTGATAGCAATAGGAAAAATAAGAACAAGAAAGGAAAAATTCGCAGACAATATTCTCAAGGAAACATCCAAAATCGAAATTTTTTCTCAAACTTCACAAATCCACTGTAATCAAAGAATTTGGTATAGTACAATACTCAACATTAGACATCTCTTATACAATTCAGGACGGGAGGCAATTTTGTCCTGCTTTATAAATTGTGTCTTGCTTGATAAGTTCTCTCCCTGCCCCTTCTCTTTCTTCAAAACCAACAGAAGAAACCAATCTACCCCTCTCTCTCTCCTGACGCCAATCTAGCCCTAGCATCCGAAGTTACTACTGACGCTGGCGTGTGGGGAGGATGGACAAGGTTTTGAGCCGTGCCGGAGGCATGGCGATATACCTAGTAATACATAAAACAGATTATCCTGAGGTTCGAGTCAAAACAGAATTAGAAATCCTAATTCTACAAGGAAACATGAAACCTTCTAATCCAGATGTTTTCAAAACATCATTGGGACTGGCGAAACTAGCCGTGTGACCCACTGGCGGCCTGGTGGGTTTGATGACATCATCTGGCTGGCGGCCTTTGCTGACCGATGACCCTGGTCTGGCCGAAGGCCTGGAGAGGCCACTAGCCCTGTCGCTTGTCATCTTCATCGTCTGTTTTCTTCGCCGTTCGCCTTCTTCGTCGATCCGTCAACTCTGACTTGATAAGCTTGCATTAGGCAGAGCCTGCGGTCCTCTCCAGCACAACCTGCCGTTTTGACGGTGGCCTGGGCCTTAATCCCTTCCGTGATCAGACTCCACACACCTCAACGCAGAGAACATCATCTTGAAAATCCATCTTTTGGATCATGTCCATGTGCCTTATAACTGTGCGCAGTGTCTAGAAGATGTTGTGTCCACTACGGATCCCTACCGACCACAACACTCAAGCTAGGGATGTCGTACATATATACTGGGCTTGTGACCACAATAACGATATAAATTGTCTATACAGGGAGGTCTGTGAAGAATATGCTATAGCTCTGAAGAAACTATCATTTAAGTTGCTGGAACTGGTGGCACTGAGCTTGGGCTTGCCAGCAGAGAGATTGAATGGTTACTTCAACGATGAGAATACTAGCTTCATCCGCCTCAACCATTACCCGCCTTGTCCTGCACCTCACCTGGCTCTTGGGGTGGGTCGACACAAGGATGCCGGCGCCCTCACTGTCTTGGCTCAAGACGATGTTGGTGGTCTCGATGTAAAGCGGAAGACAGATGGTGAATGGATTAGGGTCAAGCCCATTCCCGGTTCTTACATTGTCAATGTTGGTGATATTATTCAGGTAATTTAACCATAACAAACTCTTCTTCCATAGCGAAACTAATATGACTACTTCAATTATAAACCACAAGTGTTTGATGAATGTTTGGATGTGAATTACAGGTTTGGAGTAACGACAGGTACGAGAGTGCAGAGCACAGGGTGACGGTTAATTCGGAGAGGGGGAGGTTCTCTATCCCTTGTTTCTTCAACCCCTCACACCATGTGATGGTGAAGCCATTAGAAGAGCTGATAAACAATCAGAACCCACCCAAATATAATGAATACAATTGGGGGAAGTTCTTCAAGACCAGGAAGCTGAGCAATTTCAAGAAACTCGATGTTGAAAACATACAGATTTATCACTTCAAGTTATCTGGTTGATGATGATCGATCTTTTATATATCAGTGCTTGATTATACTGCGTACGTGGTCATATCTATATATAGATTTAGCTTGCAAGTTACTGTTAAGAGATGGTGTGGAGAGTAGGAATAATTTAAGATATTTATTAGTGTTCTTAAAGGGAATTAATGTGGATGTAACTATATATATCATCCTCACATAAAAATCATCCCATTCTCAAATTGTTAACAACCTCAAATCAGTCCTTCAAATATTATAATTTTATTAGATTTTTAAGAATCAACAATTGAATGAAGTCCATCTGAGCCCCAACAGATCGATTAGGTCTCCTTCTCAATAGGAGCACCCCACCCCAGTCCCTAGCAATTCCTCTTTCTTATTATCCCACAATGTGGATAGAAATGAAAAAAGAAAAAAGTTCTTTTTTTTTTTTTTAATTTGATGACAACGAAAGGGAAATTTGGAAGTACCTTAGTAATCCGACGCTCTCGCTTTGAATCACACTTTAGTGTTTATGCTCCAAATATCCAGATAAGGGCAAATGTTACATGATTGATCATGAAAGTGTCGAGTTACATGTAGACCGGGTGAATCATGACTGACACAGAATTTTCCAAGAGGATCAAGAAATCTGAAGCGCTCTATTATTAGCTCCATCTTCCTCCTCAATACAAAAACACAGATAATAATTAATAATGAGGGCAGAAAAAAAAAATTCAACAACAAAGGAGAACATGATGAAGGGTGATGTAAAGAAGTCATCCTTACTGGTATATATATTTCTTTTATTGATTTTTTTTTTATTGGATATCTTTTTCTTGATTTTAATGAATTAATGAGAAATTAATTAATTAAGCTGATGATCATGAGATGGAATTCGACATATACTTACAGGAAAAGAAGCATTTGGTGTTAGTTCATGGAGCTTGCCATGGAGCGTGGTGTTGGTATAAGCTGGCAACTCTGCTAAGGACGGCAGGTCACAGGGTCACAGCTCTTGACCTTGGGGCTTCTGGGGATCGACCCAAAACAAGTGAACGAGCTCCGATCCTTCTCGGACTACTTTGAACCACTCATGAAATTCATGGAACAGTACACCCTCCTCTCAGTCACAGCATTAGAAGATGAGAGGCGGGTGATCCTCGTCGGCCACAGCATGGGCGGATTGGCTATCTAAAAAGCCATGGAAAGCTTCCCAGAGAAAATCTCTGCTGCTGTTTTCATCGCCGCTGTGATGCCAGGGCACCATCTCCGGTGCTCTAAGAGATGCTAGGACATCCCAGTGATCAAAAGAATGACTAGTACGAAGTACCAACTAAAATGTGCTAAGTAGATGTTAATACTTATAAATCAATTAGCTTGTTAATTTTAATTATATCCCAACTTAATTATAATCTGAAGTTTTGTATCATCAAACTTAATTAAGTAATTAATTAATGAATAGGAAATGCTAAATTACGGGATTTGGGGACTGATTTTGGCGCCCCCACTAATTTTGTCTATTTTGTTTTTGGTACTCCACGTACAAATTGTCTCAAGCAAAACTCTTCACTCTGTATTCTGTTCCCAATTAAAATTCAGCCCCCATCAATTTCCGTATAAAATTAATAGCATCACTCTTTAAATTAAAACCTTCTGGTTCTGGTGATCTCACGAATAAGGGCAGTGCTAGGGTTAAAGAAAAAGTCATAGAATTTGACACAGAAGGCACAATTTACTGTGAGATTCATAACACTTTAGGATAGGATGCGAATTACAAAGGTATGTGAAACATATTAACCGTCGGATTAGCCTTCTGCAGCAAATTCTTGAGTCTAGCAACCATGTTGATGAGAGCCGTACGTTTATTCAGTGAAGAAGACATGTCAAAGCAAATAATGGTGACCCAAGAGAAATATGGATCAATTCGGCGAGTTTATATCATATGCGATCAAGATAAGGCGATAACGAAAGATTTACAACTTTGGATGATCCAGAATAATCCGACAGATAAGGTTAAAGAAATCACTGGGTCGGATCATATGGTGATGCTCTCCAAGCCCCACGAGCTTTTCGATTGTCTTCAGGATATCACTGAATCAATGATTCATTGATTATATCAGTATCTAGCTAGTAGCTTATATATATATATAT
>MVGT01001900.1:313034-341467 GCA_002174775.1 Macleaya cordata | reverse complement strand
GGAAACTTGGAATTTGATGATCACAAACAAACAATAGAGAGTCCAAGGCGATTAGGGCCGGGGAGCGATGAAAGCGTTAGGTACAGGGTGTAGACAGGTATGTTTCATTGTTATAACGGTTATTTTATTAAAAACGAAAAAATAACATAAAAAACTATTTTAACATTTTTTTTGATAATTCAAACACCATTATTTTCTGTAAGAATGGCCGTTATTTTCTGTTATAACAGTCGTTTTAAACATTTTTTTGATGCCACACAAATGTCAATTCGATTCTCAAAACTGTAATTGCGCCTACCATTATAACGGCGATTTAAAAACATTGTCAGTATCCTAAGTATTTGTACCGAATGGTCCCACGAGAATTAAGAGATCGATTTGGGGTATATGCTTTTCTTATAACAAATACTCACTAAATTATGAGTTTGAGAGAATAACTATAGGTCCACTCAGTTAAAACTATAATTGCGCCTATCATATAGTTTGAGAGAATAACTATATGATTTTATTACATGCCTAATGTTAGTTTTCAATATAATTCCATGAAATAGACTTCCTGGCAACCCCTATTCAAGAACCCATGAATATAATTCCACGGAACTTTTGGAAATAAACATATTTCATGCACAATACACTTCTTTACTATCAAACACCGCCAAATTCATGAAAGTTGAAAGGATGTAAGAAAAACCGTGTTTAAATTAAGTATTGTACGCGGATTCGCTTCCCCAATGTCAATCCTTCATGTCTATAAATGAAGAAAAGCTGGGAAAGCTAGACTAGCAAAAAAGCACACAACAAAGGCAGAAGAAGAGAGATGGAGATGAAGAAGTCGGTGATATTTTTCTTGATTGTCTTTGTTTTAATGGGAAAGCTGAGATCAAACCCAGTTGAACCCATCAGTACTCCTAGTAGTAGTAGTAGTAGTAGTAGTATTGAAGGACGACTATCCAAGGAGAGAAAACAGAAGCATTTCGTGCTAGTTCATGGAGCTTGCCATGGAGCATGGTCTTGGTATAAGCTGGCAGCTCTTCTAAGGTCAGCAGGTCACAGAGTCACAGCTCTAGACCTTGCCGCTTCAGGAATTGACTCACAGCAAGTGAACCAGCTCCAATCAATTTCAGAATACTTTCAACCATTGATGAATTTCATGAAACACTCTCTCCCAGAGGACAACAAAGATGATCAGAGCAAGGTCATCCTCGTCGGCCACAGCTTGGGCGGATTGGCTATCTCAAAAGCCATGGAGATCTTCCCAGAGAAGATCTCTGCCGCTGTTTTCGTGACAGCTTTGATGCCCGGCCCAACACTCAATATTTCCATTCTCGATCAAGAGGTATATCTTATATGATCAATCCGCTAGCAGAAACAGAACAGGTTTATGCTAGATTTATATATAAAAATTAGTTGTATCTTGATTAGTTTGGTTTTGAAATTGAATGGCAGACTACACGGAGACGGGGTTCTTTAGGTGACAGCAGATTTATGTACGACGATGGACCGGAGAACCCGCCGACTTTCATTTTTGGTTCCAATCACCTGTCATCCGATCTGTATCACCTCAGTCCACCTAAGGTGAGTTAGTCAATTAGCTTATACATTTTAACTATAGTCTAACTCATACAAACTAAATCTTTTCATCCATATTTTGATTTCTTGATAATTTCGTGGTAATCTATATACAGGATTTGAGTCTTGCAACTATGTTGATAAGACCAATACGTTTATACAGTGAAGAAGACATGTCAAAGCAAATTGTGTTGTCTCAGGAGAAATACGGATCGATTAGGCGAGTTTATGTCGTATGTGATCAAGATAAGGTGATCCCGAAGGATTTTCAACTTTGGATGATCAAGAAGAACCCGACGGCTGACGTGAAAGAAATCACTGGTTCGGATCATATGGTCATGTTCTCCAAACCCCAAGAGCTTTCCGCTTGTCTTCAGGAGATAGCTGAAGCCTGAACTCCATTAATTCTTCATTCCGAATACTCGATATCAAAATCTCATGTATCAATGCACATCAGTGTCCAGTTCGCTTTACATCTATTTGTATGTTAAAGATGTAACGATTATTTTAGTAGAGTACAACATCAAAATACATATATTTGTACGTTTATATTTTAAAAGTATAACATGTAAAAATAATGTCCTTAATATTTTTTAGAAAGGCACAATAATAGTATTCAAGAAGTGACCAAAAGCAGATTACAAAAAAGAAAAGTAATTACATACAATGAATTTTCTCCCTCCAACTAGTACCTAACTCATCAAAGAACATTCCTTTAAACACCCTCTTTGCTGTTCCTCCAAGGAAAATACAAGATTTAATATCAATAATCAAAGCCTCCTTCCCTCTAAGTTTGTTGTCAAAGATCCTCGCATTCCACAAAATCCATATTGGAAAAGGCATAGCCTTCCAGAAAAAATTCATATGGCCCCATGAGATTTAGAAATGGATCTCTTTATCAAAGTCTTTTTTAAACATATTCACAAAAAAATCTCACGAAACATGTATTTGAAGTGTCAATAGTATATTCGTGTATCTGAGTGTCGGACATGTATTCGACATGGACACTCGACCACAAATGAAATGTCGGTGCTTCATTGGTTGTATTTTATATAGGGTATGATAAAAGGGCTGAGTCACGTGTAGAACGTGGATTAATGGAGTGCAATGATAGCCCACCAATCACATAGTGATCAGGTCTTCGTGGCCGTTGGTGTCAATCGGTGATGGGACAACAAATTAAATGCATGGCCGTTAATTATGAGCCAAATGAGTTGTGAGTGGGGACAATGTTAATGGATGTGCGTCACCGGAAACAGTTAATAGATGTAAGAAATCTATTATAGTCCGTTTGGACAAGGGATTTTAGGGAGGGATTTTGTGGGGACCAAGAATTTTGAGGAAAAATATAACATGATTTTTCCACCAAATCCCTGGTCCCCACAAAATCCCTCCCCAAATCCCTTGTCCAAACAGACTATTAGCTTTTTCTTCCTCTCATTAATCAATCACGATCAAATACAGATCTTTCATGATTATTTAAAGAGTCCGATCAACTTAAATGTATAGGCCAGATGTACAATCTCTTATGAGGTTGATCTAAGAGCTGAATTTTTATAAGAATGTTCTCTTCACCTAAAATCAATCCATTATAAAACTTCTAGTCTCACCAAAATTGTCTCTTTTTCTCATCGTTCATTTCTCACCGTTAATTTTTTTCAATCAACTTCCAATCAATTTTTGGAGAGGCTAATTTTTTGTAAAGATGATCTATATGGTGAGGAGAACATCCTCATAAAAATTCAGCCGATCAACCTTATGTGGACAGGTTGTACAACTAACCTGTACATTTAAGCCTTTACCCCGATCAATTCTCTTATTTAAATGAATTAAAGATAGTAAGTGAAAGAAAGATAATAAATAAGAGCAAAAAAAAAACTCTAACAACAAAGGTGAAGATGGAGATGAAAGAAGGTAAAAAGCATTTCGTGTTAGCTCATGGAGCTTGCCATGGATCGTGGTGTTGGTATAAGTTGGCAACTCTGCTGAAGTCGGCAGGTCATAGAGTCACAGCTTTGGACCTCGCCGCTTCAGGAATCAACCCTAAGCAAGTGAACGATCTCCGATCATTCTCGGACTACTTTGAACCACTGATGAACTTCATGGAGCACTCTCTCCCAGCCAAGGAGAGGGTAATTCTCGTCGGCCACAGCATGGGCGGAATGGGTATCTCAAAAGCCATGGAAAGCTTCCCAGAGAAGATCTCTTTCGCTGTTTTTCTGACAGCTTTGATGCCTGGCCCAACACTAGATCTTTCAGCTCTCTTTCAAGTGGTCTCTCTCTTTCTCTTTCTCTAAACTTGCTAGATTTATAACTAGGAAACTATATCTAACTTTGTTGACGCCTGTGACAGGGTTCTAGAGGTGACAGCATATATACGTACGACGGTGAAGGACTGGAGAACCAGCCCACCACTTTCATTTTTGGTCCTAAATACATATCATCCTATATGTATCAGCTCTGTTCACCTGAGGTGAGTCCTAATTAAGTTAATTAGGTTATTAATCTTCATTATACCCCAACTTAATTATGAAAACCTGAAGATCAGTATCAATATCAACCCTCTTTAAGTAATTAATTAAAACCTTTCGATGATCTCACAGCGATCCATGGTGATTCAATGTATACAGGATTTGAGTCTGGCAACTATGCTGTTGAGACCAATACGTTTATACAGTGAAGAAAACCCGCAGAATCAAATTGTGCTGTCCCAGGAGAAATATGGATCTGTTAGGCGAGTTTATATCATGTGTGATCAAGATAAGGCACTACCGGAGGATGTTCAACGTTTAATGATCCAGAATGATCCAACGATTGACGTGAAAGTTATCACTGGCTCAGATCACATGGTCATGCTCTCCAAGCCCCAGGAGCTTTCTGCTTGTCTTCAGGAGATCGCTGAAGCCTGAACTCCATTTTTAATCCCTCATCACTCCTTGATATCCATCTATTCTCTATTATATTAAAAGGAAAGCGACGCTAGAACAGTTATGAGACTAAAACCTATGGTTTTTTTTTTCTTTCTTTTTTATTTTTTTTTTTGATCACTGAAAAGTATGGTTTCTCTATTAACAGTTATGAGACTAAAACGTTGTTTGTTGAACCTCTCGGTTTGCTCATATCCCAAGCGAATTGTGGGTGGGGATGGACTCCTATACGGTATATGTAAAAAATGAAGCTACCAGTATATAAAGTAATAAAATACCAACAGCAGACTACAACCTTAATGTGCTTTACAACTTTTTGCAAATAAAAAAACTAGGGCAATACATTTTTCTATGTATGTGATAGGAGAATGAATGCTGCACGCGAGTGACCAATAATTGAGATTCACAGTATCTTGATAATAAAATAGAAGTGGACCAAAACTAAGCTTAAAATATGGTATTTGGGAGAAAAAAAAAAGCAAAAATGCTTGAGGGACCGATCCCTCAATCTGTTTTTTAAAACAGATTGAGGTGTCATCCTCAGTACACCTCAATCTGTTTTCCCTAGCATCTCTCAAAAAAAAGTCTCTCAAGACTGGTGGGACAATTTGATTTTTTGTTGTTTTATTTGATTTGGTTACCAGCAAAAAGACATAAGAATAATTCAGTCTTTCATAGGCTCATTAGATATACATGCAACTAGTAGCTGCTCAGCACTGTCGTCTGTCGGGGTGAGGTTTTGATTTCTCGACCCTATAATTAATTATTGTTCAATCTTTGACCCTAAGTGTAGCTGTTGTCACTCCACCAAAGAAACACAAAATACAAAATACAGGTCGTCCTCTCCAACCCCTTACCCTTGTTGGCAAAATCATTTTATGCAATTTGTTTCATTGTTTGAAGGAGATAGCTAGAGATGGATGGAGTTGATGTGGCTTTCATCCAACCCATCGAGCACAGGCCTAAACCCAACAATATTGTTGAAGCTGGAGGAATCCCGTTGATTGATCTATCCCCATTGAATTATCATCATTTTGATGATTCAATCGATGCCCTGCGTGACCTCGTAGACAAAGTAGGCAGTGCATGTAGGGATTGGGGATTCTTCCATGTTATTAATCATGGCGTGCCATCTGATCTCCAGAAGAGAGTTGAGGTAGCTGTGAAGAAGTTCTTCGCTTTGTCGTCAGAAGAGAAGCGAAGAGTGCAGAGAGATGAGGTGAACCCATTGGGTTATTATGACACTGAGTATACTAAGAACGTTAGAGACTGGAAGGAGGTGTTTGACTTCATGGTGAACGATCCAACGATATTACCTGCCTCCCACCAACTGCATGACCACGAGCTCCATGAGTTGAGGAACAAATGGCCTGATTACCCTCCTGAATTAAGGTAACTTACGAAACATACTAGTATCTATCTAGGAGATTAAGGAGACAAGGACCACACATTCAAGGTAAGGATGTCATGTTCGGGTTCTAAGTTGTGACAACATTTAAATTGTCTATGCAATGGTTTCTTCTATTGAACAGGGAGGTCTGTGAAGAATATGCTCGAGCTGTGGAGAAACTATCGTTTAAGTTGCTGGAGCTCGTGGCACTGAGCTTGGGATTGCCAGAAAAGAGGTTGAACGGTTACTTCAATGATGAGCATACAAGTTTTATCCGCCTCAAACACTACCCTGCTTGTCCTGCACCTCATCTCGCTCTTGGGGTGGGTCGACACAAAGATGGTGGTGCCCTCACTGTTCTCGCTCAGGACGATGTCGGTGGCCTTGAAGTAAAGCGGAAAACAGATGGTGAGTGGGTCAGGGTTAAGCCCATCCAAGGTTCGTTCGTCATCAATGTTGGTGATATTATTCAGGTAATTAACCATAATAAACTCTTCTTCAAACTGTTTCGTCAAGCCCTTCAAACTTGGTTTTCCTTTTCAGCGAGGCTGAACTGGTTTTCTGGCTATGGCTCATCTGTGTTGTCCATCTAAATATTCTAAACCATGACTTTATTTAACTTGTTCCATGAATGTTTCGATCTCAACAGGTTTGGAGTAACGACGTGTATGAGAGTCCAGAGCACAGGGTGATGGTTAATTCAGAGAGGGAGAGGTTCTCTATCCCTTTCTCTTTAAATCCCGCACACCATGTGATGGTGAAACCATTGGAGGAGTTCATAAACAAGCAGAATCCGGCGAAATATAAGGAATATAATTGGGGCAAGTTCCTCAAGACGAGGAGGCTGAGCAACTTCAAGAAACTCGATGCTGAAAACCTTCAGATACATCACTTCAAGAAATCTGATTGATGATCTTTATTAGCTTATGTTGATCATGTTTTGTTTGGAATAAGTAGTGGAGTACATGTTGTGTGCATCTGGCTATGTATATTTGTTTTAGCTTGCAAGTTACTGAAACTAAAAATTTAAACATATAGATAATAATAAATGAAACAAAAAACAGGGAGGCAATTATAAATTTTTCCTAGAAGTTGAAGAGTAATTTATCGCAATTTTTCTATGACCATCATCATTTCTTCATTAGAGATAGATTTGCGTTACCATATGTTGAATAAAAACTCAGCAGACAGTTGCAATGTCCAGAAAGAGCGTGAATCTGCATTTTCCTATGAATACTCAAAGACCTGAAAATTTTGAAATTAAAGCTATTAACTTCAGTGTAAATTTATCATGTTACATTATATAGTCTAGCTTCAAATACTTGAAAGAAATAAGTTTGTGATGTTAAATAAGCATTCATGTTTCTGCTAGTAACTTCTATTTGTAGTGAAAAATATATTCAATACCTAACAGAGAATCTCATCTCCCAATTAAGTTATGTGTAATTGTGTGGCATATAACAGCAATAGTAGGATAACAACCCTCTATAAAGTTGTAGGATTTGAATTGATGAGATTTAATTGTCAAAGCACAGATCATGTCAAAAAGGGGAAGGTTCGGCCCTTTTAGAGCTAAGGTTTTGAGTTTTATGGAGCTAACACACCAGACCTATGGTCAAAAGTTATTGACCAAAATCTGAAGATGAACAGACCTATCAAATATTCATAGACACTAGAAAAGAAAACTATAAAGGCACAAAACTGTTCGGAAAACTAGATTTTAAAAGAGAGAATTGTAGTTTTAATAAATAAGATCATTCGATAGAAAATGGACCTGAACTCTTTAACGATCTACGGACAAACGATAGGTTAGATGTACAGGGTTGTTGTATATGCATCAATTTTGTATTAACATTCAAATCAACATCCATTCTAATTCCACTAGTAATTGAAGCTGTAACTCAATTGCTTTACGTCCAGTATCATGATCGAGCACACAAGGTTTCAGGGTTTACCTAGCTTATCAACCGAAAAAGGAACTCTTGGTCATTTTTGTTTCGTGAAACTTGCATACAGTCTTGGTTCATCAAAGAGTTTTACGATTATGAGTATTGTCGGCCTCATTTGCTCTACATCATCTTCCTCATGTATTTAAATTGTGTTGTACAATGCATCATTGTAAGGCAAGAAAGCAAAATAGATCGTAAAACTATTCAAGTAAACTTTATGCAACTTATGTTGTGGAACTTCTTTTGCTTTGTCATTTCGTCGAACATATCATACACAAAAGGTGAGGGCATGTAGTTAATTAGGCCCATGCTAAGGTTACTTAATGGGCGCGTGTGGCGTGTGAGCAATTAAAACTATATTTTAGTTTCCTTCACATGGCTAATGGAAAAGAAAGAAATTAAGAAAAATAAAAAGAAAAAGCAGTCCATGATACCTGCAGCGTGCATCATATGCCACTCGATCAATCAAATGTCGATCTAGTAATTAGTTAAAAGGGTTTCTTCGATCGATCATTTTCTGCAATTGTTTTTGGAAACGATGGAACAAGTTGATGTGGCTTTCGTTCAAGCCCTAGAGCACAGACCTAAGCCCAATAATATTGTTGAAGCAGGAGGAATCCCATTGATCGACCTCTCCCCATTATTATTGAATTCTTCCCATCCGGATTCGATCGATGCTCGATGTGACCTCATCGCTAAGATAGGTAGCGCGTGCAGGGACTGGGGTTTCTTTCAGGTTATCAATCACGGGGTATCTTCTGATCTCCAGCAAAGAGTTGAGGTAGCAGTACAGAAGTTCTTCGACCAGTCGTCGGAGGAGAAGCGAAAGGTGCAGAGAGATGAGGTTAACCCTTTAGGTTATTACGACACCGAGCATACTAAGAACGTCAGAGACTGGAAGGAGGTTTTTGACTTCACCGTGCAGGATCCAACACTGATACCTGCCTCCCACAATTTCCATGATCAGGAGCTCCAGGAGTTGAGGAACCAATGGCCTGATTACCCTCCTCAACTTAGGTAATTTACCATCTTTCTTTACTAATAAGGTAAAATTGGGGTTCTAGGTTAATTGTGACCAGATTTAAACAAATGGGGTGTCCATCGTTTCTGTTGAAACAGGGAGGTGTGTGAAGAATATGCTAGAGCCATGGAGGAACTATCATTTAAGGTGCTGGAGCTGGTGGCACTGAGCCTGGGTTTGCCAGAAAAGAGGTTTAACAGTTACTTCATCAACGATCATACCAGCTTTATACGCCTAAACCACTACCCTCCCTGCCCTGCACCTCTTGGAGTGGGTCGACACAAGGACTCTGGTGCCCTCACGGTTCTTGCTCAGGATGATGTTGGTGGCCTTGATGTAAAGCGAAGGACAGATGGTGAGTGGGTCAGTGTCAAGCCCATCCAAGGTTCTTACATCATCAATGTTGGTGATATCATTCAGGTAATTATGAAATACCATGTATATAATATAAGCTCTTTCATAGCTACATGTCACAAATGGGTACGTGACACAAAAGGGATTAATCCCACATAGAGGGTCTTGGGGTTATGTTGGTATGGAATACCTAATAGACTAGTCTTTTAGGTAAGAAGCTCTAGTATCAGATCCATGTCCAATGTCATGAAAAACAGCTACACATAGGGGTGTGTCAGCACCATTAGCGGGTCCCACCTAATAGGCTAGTGATTTGGTTGGAAGCCCAGGCCTGCTGTGACATGCAGCTATACTAATGTTCATTTTTGTTTTCAATGGAGCTCAATTGATTTTATGGTAGTTAATTTATGAATTTTTGGGATTAATTCTAACCTAGGTTTGGAGTAACGACAAGTACGAGAGTGCGGAGCACAGGGTGGTTGTTAATTCAGAGAGGGAGAGGTTCTCCATTCCTTTCTTCTTCAACCCTTCACACCATGTGATGGTGAAGCCATTAGAGGAGCTGATCAACAAGCATGACCCACCCAAATATAGGGAATACAATTGGGGGAAGTTCTTCAAGACCAGGAAGCTAAGCGATTTTAAGAAGCTTGATGTTGAAAACATTCAGATATATCACTTTAAGATACCTGGTTGATTATCTTTAATTAGTTTTTGCTGATGTTGAAAGCATTCAGCCGGCATCTTTGTTAGCGTTTTAATGTTAATCATGTTTGGTTAAGATTTAAGTTAAACAAATGTTTGGCATGGAATAAGTAGTCATTCTGTCTTGCGCGTTTTAGAACACTATTTCTTACATCTCGTTTACACTTTCTTGTGGGGTCTTAGTGAACAACTCCCATGTATCATAGAGTACATGAATTGGCTATTGATTTGTAAGAAGGGTGAGTCTAACCACCCAGGCCTAGCAACGCCATAAATATCTTTTATGGGCCTATCCCGCTTAAATTATGGGCCTGCACCATTATTGCTTCAAAGTGTCTAGGCTATGTGTGATATCCTAACAATAGTGAAATGCTACAGGAACTCCACATTTGCACTCCAAACAATACCTCATACTATAAAATTAGTGTGGGGGGTCTAACTTCGATCCAAAGTCAATCTAAAGTCGAATTTTATAATCTAAGGTATTGTTTGGAGAACAAATCCAGGGTTCCTGTAGCATTGCACTATTGTTAGTATATCACACATCGCCTAGACACTTTGGGTCTGCGAAGTGTATAAACTTTGGGCATGCACCCTTTCCTCGTAAGTCAATTTCAAAGAGAGTTAGGCTGATTGATCTTTAACATGATATCAGAACAGGTATTTCAAAGATGGGTCGGGTCCATTATCTCTAACTCTATATAGAGGGGGAGTGCTGAGTGGATCCATCCTTGGCATTGAAGGAGAGTGTTAATATTCCTACATTGCCTGAGCACTCTGGGTTTTTGAAGTGTGTAAGCCTTGCACAACCCTTTTTCTTGTAATTTCCTGAAAATCTCTAGTCCCTACAAAATCCCTCCCCCAAATCCCTTGTCCAAACAGACTGTAATTTAATATGAGCTGTTGGAAATCTCAGTAGTCACTAATTAAATCATCTTATCTGTATTACTCCCTTCTAAGCAAGCGGGCGGGCGGCGGTGCTTAGTCAGGCACACCGATCGAGTTTGAATCAAATGCTGCCTGCCTAAGCGATGAGTTGGTGAAAATGTCGGCCTGGTGGCGGGAACTAGCTAGACAAGACAAATTAAACGGATAACCAAAACTCTAACTAACTAACTAACTAACGGTAAATTCAAAAGTAGCCCACGTAGGGTAGGTTCAGCAGTAGTAGCAGTGGAGACCATGATGAGATGGTAAAACTTGGATCTGTATGAAACGCGCGAGGTAGGTTAGCACCCTGCGCAAAAACCCAATCGTGTTGAATATTGTTTCGTTATTAACCAGCAGCCCAATTAGCACCAGAAAAAGACATGTAATTCATAAGTCGATTGATCATTACTAAGCCCAAAGCCAATTGTGCTAGGTTACAAATTTATGCTGCCTGTGTGGATGAACGATATGTATGCATGTAATTTTGTTTGTATACTTTACCCCCTTTAATCAATTATGTCGTTCTAGAAGGATTTAATTAATTTGTGATTAAGAAAGAGGGATAATAATGTAAATATATAAATTAAGTAGATGAAATGAAATAAATGTGGAGACAGAAAAGCACTAGCATAGTAGTAGTAGTACAAGAAAATAATAATTCTCTATATATACTTGTTCACAACAAAATTAAATCAACACTACATTTCTGGTAAACTATACACTAGTACTTCATTGTTTAATTGGATGCAAAAACGGACGCGTCAAACGCAGTTGTTGTTAAACCCTAATTCATTGCGAGAATTAATAATTCAAGGAAGAAAACCAACAAGAGGGACATAGGAAGCGAGATGACCCGATATAGGAACTGATAATACAGGGGATGCATTCTCACGAAGAACTATTCCCACAGCTTCAACGAACACGAACACGAACTCAATCGCCAATTTCACCAGTTTTATGCAAATTTCCAATCTCTGAATCACCATTATTACGTACTACTCAGACTCGTACGAACGGACACTTGAGATAGAACTCCTCGCAGTCGGCCCCTTTCTAGCTAGCTAATTATGTTTTCCTTTTTTTCTTTTCTTTTCTTTTTTTTTTTTCCTTCTTCTTTTTGATGATCGTGAAAAAAAAATAAAAAATTTAGTATTTCGATGAATCTCTGAATCGATCAATCTTGGTTCCCAGAAAGCTTAACCTTGTTCTTGTCTCCGCGTCTTTCTTTTTCACTTTATCGATCCCTAATTTATTTTAGGAGAATATATATAGCCCAGGACTAGTCAATAATAATAAGACGGAGTGGATATAATTGACCTTTGGAACACCTCAAGAGCCAGAGCCAGAGCCAAAGCCGTTTCTCTCTCTACTTTCTCTCTCTAGATCTATCAATCGATATCTCTACTACACACCTACCAAATTATTGGTATTGAGGATAGGATTTCACAAATAGCAGAGCTGTTTTATTGGTCGCCTCTCTCAAGTAAATAAGCTAATTAATATCTCATAAGCTTTCACGTCCAAGTGCTCTAGCTTAGTTTTGGTTTCACGTGATTAGTTATATGGCAAGTGACAATTGAATTATGGGTATCAAACATTATTGGATGAGATTGACATATAATATCGCCAATCGGATGTTCGGATGGTGAAATATATATCACAAGTGTTCTTTAAAAATTAATTTTATTCTGCCATGCAAATCCTAAAATTTTTAACTCTATACACTTGAGATAAGTGGGGCCGCCGGTCGAATATTCGTTTCATTAATCATAATTGTGACCCCCTGTAAAGCTAAAATATCTTCTATACCACTCACTGTTAAATCTCAAAACTTTTCAAAATGGGTCTTGTTAACGTGTGCCCTAAGGGCACACAATAAGATTGTTTTCGAAGGAGTTTTCTTGCAAGTTAGAAGTCTTCAAATTAGCTGAATTTTTGTAGACATAAAATTATTATTATTTATAAGATGTCTACAAAAAATCAGCTCAATCAGAAATATCTAACCCTCCAAACAAATCACTTTAAATGTAAGCCGTTCATTCAAACTATTAAAGTTTAAATTAAGTGTTTGTAGTGTTAGAAGGTGCTAGAAGTCTCCGATTGAGCCGATTTTTTTAGATATGGTCCAAATAGTATAAATAATATATATATCAAAAAATAAGCTCATTTGGACATCCTTAAGAAACTAAACAAAAAACAAAACCTAAAAGCTTAACATGTACCTAAGGGCACATGTTAACAAAATCCTTTCAAAATTATTGTACGGCGCGTAATTATCAATGTTTTTGAACCCAATCCAAACATCGATTCGGACGAGCAGGCATTGGATCGATTTAAGGTTAATTAATGAATCTGGTTTAATTAGTGGGTGGGTGGGTTAACTGGGTATAAGAATTAATTAGCATATTAATTGTTTAAATGGTTGAGAGTTTTGAGTCCCACAACAAAACTTATTATTAGTTGCCTCCCTTTTTAATTGTCATCATCTGTTAATTAATGGATTAAAACATCAGCTTTTAAACCGCAAACACGTAGCTCACACATGACAAGTGCTTCTTTCAAATTAAAAGTTGACCAGGATTCAAAACCCATGATTGACTCGATCGGTTCAAAAACTGACTGATGAATCACCTGGCGGGTCGCCTGTTCAACTGGGTACGTGGGTGGGTCAAGTCACATAAAAGATATCAGTTAAAAAAAAGTCTGGGTCGATGTCGAACCAATCTGGACTAGACAATAATTCACGGATTTTGCTATTTGAACACAATGTTTCTGGTTTATAGGACCCATATAGATGCACTTTAAGAGTTAAAATTTTGCGAGATTGTTCTTTTCATCAAGTACAACACACCCACCGTTTATTTCTCCCTCGTAATTTTGAATCACCTTCATATTAACTTTTGATCAGGTTAGAAGTTTTAGAATTTACCTATTTTTTGTAAGAATATTGTACATGGTGAGAAGAACAACCTCACAAATTTTCAGCTCTTGAAGTGTATCCACGTGGGCCTTATAAGCCGGTGTTTAAAATTTAAATACCCGATCGAGTGTTCACATAGCACCGTCCATGGTTCACAGGTTCACCGATTGAATGGGCTACTTCAATATCCAGTTTTTAAAATTAATACTTGTTATTATTGCCAAATTTTCAAACTAACTTACCCTTCATGTGAGTTTTAAATATACTTTTATCAAAATGGACATAAATAATTAACAAAAATTGTAAAATCACTTTGTAACAAATATAGGGTACATTAATGGACATAAACTAGGGTTCTTCAATTAAGATGACAGCTGAAGATCAGTACTGTGTCTTTTTCCTTATTATCTTGTTGTCCCTCTTGTAAGATCTTGTGTTGTTTAGTCAGCACTGCAGGATCAAGAGAGGAATATGCCTCGATCTTCAAATATTAATTAATAATCGAATTAATGTCAAGTTTGCGTCTAAGCAGCCTAACACAAATATATATAGAATCCGAGCTCAGAGCAAAATATATAGATTCAAAATAAACAAATGTAAATTAATTAAGGACTGCAAATTAAGGGAATTATTACATATCTCCCTTAATTACTTATGGGATTTGCAATTTTATTTTAATTTAGAAAGGGGTTATTAAACCCAATTTTATCCAACCCCACATCTTGTGGATCCTAAAATGATCCAAACCTTGATTTCAGATGAGTATGTTCTCCTCTCCGAATAGATCATTATATTTGAAGATCAAATCCATTCGGAAACTTCAAACCCCATCAAAATATATCAAAAATCAACGGTCAAGAAAACTTAAAAATTTGTCCATTTCATTCTAATGGTCAATCTAAGAGAATTAAAAGTTTTAGAACAGATTTCTTTTCGAATATAATAATTTATATAGTGATGAAGATATATTTACCTAAAATTAGTCTTTAAATCATTTCTATATAAGTCCTACAGAATGTGGAGACTCAACAAGGTTGAATGTGGTAAAATAAGACTGCCACGTAGGATAAATAGACATTCTCTTTAAAAAAACCTTCTCCAATGCTAATGTGAATGTGGTAAAATAAGACTGCCACGTAGGATAAATAGACATTCTCTTTAAAAAAACCTTCTCCAATGCTAATGTGAAGAAAGGATGTGATGATGATGTGGCGGTAGTTATTCTAGACATTGTGAAGTTGAATGTCTATTTCTAGACATTCATCTTCACAATGTCTTACGGTCCACATCAGCAATTTTTTTTTCCCTCCAAAACTTTTAGTTACTTTTTAAACAAAATAAGTTTGACCCATTAAAAAATTAAGTGCCACATAAGTTAAAAAGTCATCTCAAGACATTTGCATTGGAGATGCATTTTTTTCAACAATGTCTATTGTGAAGATTTTGTTGCCACGTAGATTAGACATTGTCTTATGAGACATGCCACGTAGATAAGACATTGTCTTTTAAGACTTTTGCATTGGAGATGCTCTTATACGCGTTTCTGCATTTGCAGTATTTTTGGGCCACGTACCCTAAGGTTTATATCTAAATCCAAAATAATGTAATAAATTACTTTGTTGGTCAATGAGCATACGCAAAAGATACTGCTCAAAATGGTGTGAAAAGGGTGAATGGAATTTGGGGTTTAATTAATTACATGCAGCTCTAAATTAATGACTAAAAATATATAATTTATTTTTAATTATCTCATTCTTCTCATTTTAATAAAATTATTATTATAAAAGATATTTATCCGTATCCAAGAAATTTCTCCATGAATTATTTTCTACAACGGTCGTGGTCATCACTCATCAGGTAAGCTCATCATGTATTTTGTTTTTAAAAAAAAAATACATATAGTAGGTACGTGTAAATAGGAGCAGTTCTGCTACCGGTCGTAAGTAATCCACCAACCCTTCATGCACTAATTAAGCTTAATTACTCAACTTGGCTATTATAAAAAAAAAAAAAAAAAAGTGGGTGTGAAAAACGATTTTAAAGACTTTATATATATTACACATATTGACATTAACTATTATTAAAAAAAGAAGAACTAAATAAAGAAAGCCACGTCGGCAATTCCCTCAATGGATTACGATATGCATTGAAACATAAATAAATGTGGAATAAATGTTTTTAAATATAAATAGGGAGAAAGGAAGATAGGGACATATGAAATAGGAACATGTGACCCATGTCATGTGAGGCCATTTCTTGAGTTGGGAAACTTAAAGGAAGGGCAGAGCCAGGATTTATTGAGAGGTTTAATATTTAATGGCGGATTGATTTTTGTTGAGGATGTTTTATTTATTTATTATATAAATCATCTTTACAAAAAAGTTATACAACTCAAAAAAATTTAACAAATAATCTCTAAAAATTTCAAAGAATATGATTTTTGGTGAGATGATCTACATAATAAGAAAATTATTTTACAAAAAATTAACCTTTAGATCATCTCCATTTGAACCCTACTTAAAAAACCGATGTGTAGACTAATGTGTTCAAACGTGTGTATCCATGTAGCATTACTAATCAAAATATACTTGACAAAAAGAAAATTCATTTTCCATGTTTAAGATGAGAACATAGCTTGGCTATTGATTCAAGTGAAGGAGACCGCGCCAGACGAGGGGTGGTAGAATAGCAAGCAGGGTGACCTCCGCAAGCAAAGAAAGACAAAAACCCTTCGGGTTATGTTGAGAATAGTCCCAGAGCCTGCAACTGAGGTATTGACCCCAAAACACAAGTCAAAAACAGCAGAAGAGCCCTGCCCCTGTTTATAGGAGTAGGGCTGCTCCCTCTACCTTAACCTTCAAAATTCCTCTACCTTAGGGGGGATCACACATAAGTGATTATCCTTTTCCTTCCTTGCTACCCATGTTGTGCAATATAGTGAGAAGGGAGAAACGCAATCAACTGGATTAGTAACACACCATGGCCATGCGATGGGACCTCATCTGATTCTGATTGTGGGCAACAGTTGGGCTTAAACGCCTAAGGTATGCTGAAGCCCAACCACAAGCTTGACCCAAATATTACTACTTGATATTTGGCCTGATCTATTCGCAGATTTACTTTTAGCCCCCTGTCCCTGTAATACTATACTGATCAAGAAGAAGTATGAGTATATGAGTAATTGAACTTGCAACTCGTTTCGTTAGATATTATTATTCTACAGTGTTGATGAATATGTCCCCATCGATCGAGCTGGGCTGTGTTGTTTGGCAGAACTAAACATCGATCTGTTTATCCCAGATAAACAAATAAACAAACAAAAATATTACTGAATAATTATGATTTCATTGCACCAAAACGAGTAATTCATCTGAAGATTGCAGTTGCAAAGACTTACTAAAAAAAAAAAAAAAAAAAAAAAAAAAATGATCGATTTTTATCGTTGCTCATTTGTGCCCAATAATCAAGAAATTTCAGTCACCATAAAACTGTGTTAATTATAGGAGGAAAAACACAAAAGGGTATACAAATACTCTCTCCAAGTTAATTAGTACCCAGCAGCAGCTTTGAGAACACAAACCGGCCATTATTGACTGATCATGATCTGCTGCTATACGTGGTGAGAAACAACGAAAATGGGAAATTGATGATGGATACGTGTTCATACAGGGTGATCGAGTTCTTCATCATTATGGAATAATGCCAAGAAAAGGATCGTAGAGAGAATTGGCTGAGATGGGAATCGATGAGGTGGACAAGGAGTCGTACCAGCAGCTCAAAACTAATTCAACAGCTTCATTGAAGATGAAGATGAACTCCACGACCAAGTCAATTAGTTCCAAGCATATTATCAACCTATGCATTACCATCCCTAGTAGTAGTAGAAACATCTTTGTGCTTTGTACGTACCTATTATGTGAAGTTGATAGCTATATATAGCTTATTTATGAATGAAGTGTTGCGTGCTTCATATATGGTGCGCAAATGATGCCATGGTGTATATGCAGCTCTCTCTTGGTGATTTCTCGCTGGCTTCCACATGCAGCAGATGAGCACAGAGTTAAGTAACTAGAGCGTAGAACAGGAGCGTAAACGAAAATGGGAACAGTCGATTAAAAAATGTTCTTAATTTCGAAATGCCTTCAAAACGGGAGTGCAAGATAACAGAGCAAGAGCGTCACCCCCTGTACAAAGGTTCCGGTTACTAAGGCACGGAGAAAAATGCATTCTTCCACAAAACCTATGCATATTAAGTACAATTGATAAGTGGCCTAATACAGTCCGTGTTCACAAAGGAATAGAGAATAGTCATGAGTCACGTTCTTAACAAATGATCTAATGCTGATGACTTAGATTCTCCATGAAAAAGGAAAAAAAAAAAGTCATAAATTAAAATAAAAAATAAAAACTGATTTTAGTTCTTCTGTAAAGTATCCTGACCTAAAAAGAAACTATATATTTCCAGCGTGTTTTGCGTTTAAGCACTACAAATATGAGAGAGAGAGAGAGAGAGAGAGAGAGAGAGAGAGAGAGAGAGAGCAACTAGCAAGCTAAAAGGAGCTGACCCAGTGGAGGAACCAGTGCCACAAGCTAGCCCACAACAGTTTTGGAATTTTCCTTCTCGCGGGTTGCATCCTTCACCTGCAAGAATCATTTGCTTTGTTGCTGGTAGTAGGTTAGCAAATATTTCCTACGAATGGTGCAGGTCGAGTCTCTTGTTCATAATTATTATAGATGAAGGAGAAGTGCGATCATCAAATTAACAAAAACTGACACCACCTCACCCACGTTGTATATCGCCTTTTAACCACAAGATTTGATAAAAGCATTGGGTGTGTCGTCTTTGATATTGATGCCCGCCAACAAAATGTAAATTACCATACGTCACAATCACGTGAAGAATCTGATCGTATCTATGTTAATGTAGTTTGAAAAATCTTTTCCTAATAAAACCCAGAGTTTCTGAAGAGTTTGAGATAGATGAGAATGTGCAGCTTTTGAACATAGACAACACTAACATGGGTTTCAGTAGTTCAGGCATTGACACTATCCATCCAACTCAGTAATCACTGCCAAATCCATCCCCCACGTAATGCAGTTAATTAGAGCATTGATCTGAGAGGACAACAGTAAATGCCGTAAATGGACAAATTCAGCTCTATTAACTGAAAAATTTTCTCTTCTTCATTTCACTTTTTTTTCTTTTAAAACGAACTGAAATATTAGATACAGCATAATCAACTGAAATCCATTCTTAATACAACTGGATAAGACAGTCAACCCAATATCTTCAATCACTGTAAAAGCAATATAACTACAATGTCCATTCAATTTCAACTATCCAGAAGAAAAAACATTCTGAAAAGAGACCGGGCATCAAACTGAGATACCTAAGAGCAAATGTTTTATTTACAACGGCAATCATATCATCAACCAAGAATCTTATTTTACAAATTACACAAAGTGTTAGAAATACCTTTGCCAAAAAGCCTTCTCATTTTCGATCCTTTGCTGAAGGAGGAGACCAATACAAGGAACAGATAAAACATCAATAACATATTCGCCTCCAATGAACCTGTAAATGCTCCAAAATATATAGATATAATGTACAAAGCATGTCCTTTACCACTTCACATCCAATGTTAGAGCCTCAGGGGGGACTAGTACAGACGGGAACTTTGTAAAAGAAATATTAGACATTAGAATACTCCATGCTGCTGACTCAGCAGCGATGAAAGGCCTCACCTTCTTAACTATCAGAGGCTTTAGCCTCCCTGCTTCAACCCTTGCCACTACCTCAAAAGAAACCCGTTCAGCTCTAGGCTTTGTTCTCCATTCCGCCAAGGTACGCAAGGATGTTTCACTGTCCTTTACTTCCTTTACCAGCTCCAATTGGAACCTGACAAGGGTTGACGCTGTAATCTTAGCTTTGAGGAATCCCGACAACCCCTTCTGGTGGATTCTATTACCTAGAAAGCTCCTCATGAGTTTCTCTAGTAAAGCTAACCTTGGTGTTAAAGAATCAATGGGGCATGCCCCCTTCTTGTATGGATGTATTGTGTAACACTTCTCTGGCAGCAACTCAATCATATCCTTGGACAGGAATGTAGTTTCAATGTAGGCATCAGAGTTACGGGTTCTGTAGGCAACTAGAGATGCAGATCCTGAAATGCGTATAGGAGGTAATGGCATACACAAGGAATGCCTTAAAGGCCAAAACTGTCTTCTGTCTTCATTAACTTCTGAAGTTCTGTTTATTGGTAAACCAAAATCAGATGCATGAAACAGAGAAACTTCGCGAGCCCCTTTTACTTCTACTGTAATGCCTTCACCGACAAGCACTCGTTTTAAACCAGTATGAGTGGTATTCAACTGCATACCAAGGCCAAATATCAGGAAAAATGAATATAGCACTAAAACAATTGCTCTGGCAAAGTTGGATATGTGTTTCAACATCATACATCTAAAGAAACAAAAAGTAAAACACAAGTAATAACATAACCAATCCAATCCTTAGTATGTAAAAATGTTTGATAGCCTTAACTACAGAGTACGAGTTATATAATGTTATAAGACTAGTGCTGGAATAATTTCTCATAAATATCAAAAGTAAACCGTGCCACCCCACTAGTGACCATTTAGGGCAACTCTAGTGCAATATGTAAAAATGGATCACTTAATCTCTTTGGTAAGAGGATAAGGGATCCATTTGCTCTAGTGGTAATCCCTTAAAAGGGATAAGAAAATAGAGAGAGAGGAGTGATAGTCGTTGGAGAGAGAGAAAAAGGATGAGAGAGAAGTTAGTTTCCTAGTATATAGGAATTAAAAAAGTGATCCTGCGTTGATTTATTGAGCGTGCCACCCAACGATTTAGCGTTACGCTCAACGGTTGAGCTCTCCACTAAGAATCCCTATTCCAGTGGAAAGGGATCCATTTTTAGATGTTTAGGGATTCCACTGTGGGAGGGAACTTGTTGATCAACAAGCTCAATCCCTCCCACTAGAGTTGCCCTTAGACCGCATGGTCTCTAACACTGGATGTTACCAGCACATATTGCAAGTTTACACCTATTATATAACAATACTCCCATCCTAGAATCTGTAAGCTAGGGAGGCAGTTAAAGGGCCCAAACACTGATATCACGTTTCTTGAGTTAATAAAGCTTTGGTGTAGAGATTCCCAAACAAAACATCTCCATGGATTGTCAACTCGTCGGACACCAATGCTATAGCACAAGAGAGGGTGTTGAGAGACCAAAAAATTCCTCTTCTCCACCAAGTTCATAATGACTGATTGACTTCTAGAAAGGCATAAACTAAATGAATCCACTTGAACTTTTTCTATCCTTCTTTTTCTCCTTTTTAAGTCAAATCCTTCTGAATACTCCAATCAATGCATCTACATGTGAACTAACCACCTTGCCAATAAAAGTAACTATACTAGACAAATGATAGCTATTTGAAACATCCATGACGTCTTTATTCCAAAAATGGTTGAATTTAGATTTAAATCATAAGTTTAGTTATACTAAAAATTTACTATCAAATAGGTAAGCGAAATTTAACATTTATATTCAAAATACGTGCTTCGTTTTTATGCTCCCTCCCACTATTTCCCTTCTTGGAAACAACCGTTACCTCACACACCTAGAAGGCTAGAACACACACCATTGCCACTCTCCTAAATGTAAATGTGCACAAGATGACAAGAAATACAAAAACCTCGTACTAGATAATACGACCCTTGACTAAAATGTTCAACAACTGAATCAATTATACACTAGTTTTTGTATTTTAATTATCTACCTAGGTCCTGATCAAAAAAAAAAAACAAAGAATTATCTTCTAAGTTACTGAGTCGATATCTTGCGCTTTCCTATTCATCGAACAACCAATTGGACGGCTATTCTGAAACATTGAGTCCAAGAAGTTTAAGTCAGCGGCACACCGTGTTAACGCATCCATAAAAATATCTCAGTCACTTAATTTGAAAGAATCAGAACAGAAAGTACTATTCCCAGAATCTCCAAGGCTAAACTAGTAATAAGAAAAGAAAAAAAAAAAAAAAGGCAACAGTTTTTGCATTTTCACTATTCTTTCTCGTTAATCAGTGGAGAACAAATAAGATCAAAACTAAAAACATCATTAAAACAAAGAAATTAACAGTTAAACATACTAAAACAAAACAGTAATTTAATGGCAATGAAACGTGAAAGAGCAATTCATACCGGCAAAAGTAGCGACAGTTCGTCGTCCCCGTCAACGAGTAATTCAAATGGTCCCTCTAAATCGATTGTGTTTAGCACAGTTTTGGAGCTAGCTTCATAGATTGAAGGACCGAATCCACCTTTTCTTCTAAGTTTCCTCCACGAATCAACCTCATCGGAAAATTTGAACTCCAAGTCACTCTTCCCAAATCGTATCCGAAAGTCGTACCTCTGAGAACTCCCAACCTTAGCATTCCTAACATCCACATCAGAAACTCTAATTTCCTCCAAAGTCCAATTCTGCCTCACCGATATCGCCTTCAACACGTCCTAAATCAATAAAAAAAAAAAGACAAGAGTTTTAATTAGGGCTCGCTTAATTAGATACGTTTAGATCTAAAGATCGTTTAGGGTTTTAAAAAAAAATTGGATTTTTGACGAGAAATCAAACTTATATTTGTTTGAGTTTTTAATTAGGGTTTTCTAAAATAGAATTGAGATCTGAGGTACCTTTAAGAAATGAGAAGAGGGAGGAGGAGAATCGTTATCGATCGTTAGAGGGCGAAGAACGTTTGAAGCGTTTAATGATGCTGCTGCTGCTGCTGCTGCTGCTGCAATAGCTGTGAATGATAAGAGGGTTTGGAAACAGATGGAGGAGAGGAGACAAAAGGCGAGGATGCGATGATTAATGACCATTTCCTTCCCTAATTTGAATGGTAATCTTATTATTAATATCGTTCAACGAGCGTCGAATTATCTGTTCACTTCCGTTAACATCGTCGTACACCAGAGAGGAACCAGAATCATACTCATTTTAGACGCGAACTGGAAAAGTTGTATTGACGAAACTACCCTTAGTTTTCTTCGTATTTCTCTCAACGCCCTCGTGAGTAAGGAAGTTCAACAGTTTTGTCGGTTGAAATTTTAAATTTTTTTCCCAAAAATGTGATTAAAAAAAAAAAAGTTTCTTTATGGTTGATGGGACTCATGTTTGTTGATGGGTTGTTACTACACGTACGAAGAGAAGCTCACAAAAACTGCCACAAACATAAAAAGATGCCAAATTGTCACTAGATAAATAAAAAAAAAATTAATCCCTAAAATTGTCACTAGAGCTTAATAATCCCTTATTTGAGCTTTTATAATTTCTAGTGGAACCCCACCTTTTCAAGCTTCAACAAGAAAATAAGCCCAATTCCAGACCAAAAGCAAGCCAACCTGGTAGGAACTAGGTTTGCTTGAGCTTGCGTTGTACAATATAGGTAGGATTGTGTGGATCATTCAGATCATATATTGCATTCAAGTATATCAGGGTCCACTGGGTTGGTCCTACTTTGCCATCCAACTCTATCCTGATTCCTGACCCATACCTTCAGAGAAAACCAAGTTGGGTATGTTAATTATAGTGAAGACTGAGAATGATGGTGAACTTCACCTAAGCCAATTTCATCTAGCAGTCCAAACACTTTCAGAAAGCTAAAATAAGAATACGTGGACCACGGAGATGAGATAAAGTTAGCTATTTACTTCTTGAGATCACACAAGTGATGCCAAAATAACTGAGTATGAACGTTCCAATCCCCAGACAACAATTGACATATATGTAAAAGAAGAGGTAAGAAAAAGAAAATTAAGCAACAAGAAACTATATACAGCAATGTAGTTCGTATAATCCCCACAACTAGAGCATAGCTCAACCATCTCAGTAATATCTCTCCTCCACAAGCTTTTACATATTCACAAAATGAGTAAGTACAAGAATAGGGGGGAGGTCACAAGCTTAGGTCAACTGAGCATAGTTGGATGACCAGTTTGAAGCATTCTCTTGAACATGTCCATGCCAAATGAAGAATCCGATGAACTGTGCGAACCAACAAAATCAAGTCAGTCATAAATCAAGACCTCGAGCTAAATTATTTGAGATAGAAAAAATATAATTAGAAAAGAATCAGGGGGACGGGTACAGTTCAACATCAATCTTTATAACAGATTCATGCACCCCTTCTTTAAAGATAGACATTGTCCAAGATCTACAATAATGCAGTTACAGATAAAGCGTCTTCTATTACAGTGCGAAGGGGTAAAGGGTAGAAACAACCGGATGGGTAATAGAAACTTGCTAGACGAATATCAGCAGCTACTATTTGAACACAAATAGAATAACAGAATAGAACTAGAAACTCTATTAAGAAAAGCTTCGAGAAGACGACAAGAAAGATAACCAGGGACAACCTTGGGATAGTAATTTCATAGGGAAATGAAACACCGGCGTTCGGTACTGGTGGAATGTGGTCCTTTTTTTCATTGACAAATTTTATGATCTGAAACAGAACTTCACGTAGAGATGCTTCCAAGGCTGCACGACGAACACTTCTCTCCTCCAATGCACTCACTGTGATAAACAAACAGCAAATGTTACGAAAAATTGCTCCAAGAGAGGTTACATAAGGAAAGACAACGAAAGCCTCAATAAGTCATTAGAACATATGAGAAGCGAATGGACCTCCTGGATCTACTACAACTTTGGAATGATGAGACTTGATAGTATGTGTTTTCGGGTGATGTACATTCAGATTGACGTGCCACTGTTCCCAATACAAGTGTTCAATTTTATTACTGAACCATGTTGCCTGCTTGTTTTTCACCTCATAGAAAGATAAACATATCTGCATATTCCACGTTATAATTATTAAAAGAATATAAAAAGAAATGTTGCAAAGATTGACTTTGCCATAAGAAGGAAATAGCATTCTGTAAATTTTTAACAGAGAACAACATCTATCACTTTGCGAACTAGAATGTGTGATCATGCTTCCAAAACATAACAAACAAAAAAAGAAAAGAAAATTGAATGTGAGATCAAAGTCAAGTCCTAGAATGCTTTCTTCTGAATATTCATGGCCGTCAATCGTTGTTCAAATCGGAGAGGAGGTAGTGGTATCCCTCACCGCTTCGTCCAGAGGAGGGTGTCCAGTGTAGGAAGACTCAAGCTAGCCACTATACCAATTACCGACCCCACCCCCAACTCCAGTTGAGAATCATTCTTCGTCCACTTCTCCTTTATCGTGTACCCAAATGTCCCAGCTGCCCAGTTCATGAGCCCCATTTCGATTTCTACCCAATCGCATGAGAAGGAAGCCCAGCAGGCCTTGCCTGAACCTGTCCCCAGACAGCCAGCCCTCACCAGGCTGGCATTGCTAAATGCTTCAACACGAAAACAAGCTGTCCCAAAGACACCAGTTGCAGAATTGGGGAAGCCAGAAGTGGCTAAAGAAGTTGAACGAAGAAATTAGAATTGTATGCACAACGGTACATTAGTCTTCTGGGAATTAGTAATCTTAACAGCCGGTTTTGACCACAGTCAACGCCATAACTACTTTCCAAAATGAGGTTAGACAAGGGTGTCGTGTAACTCGTGAGCCACATACCGACAAGTTAAAAAAAAATGTCTGCAATGTGCACCATTCATAACTAAACGGATCATATATAGTTAGAATAACTACTGTATGATATAACAATTGACAAATGTACTGGTTCGGTAGCAACTTCAATGATAGTTACAGTCATCAATAAGATAGCCAAATCTTTCCACCCTCTCACCATTTTGAGAATCTTAAAGCTCTACATGTTCTTGAAGAAGGTCTGAGACACTTGGCTACAGAAAATAATACACAAACTGTTTTTTTCCAGTTTACGCATTCAGAGGAAAAAAAAAAGGTTGACGTACAAATACTGTTGTACAGATGTTGATTTGCTTATCGAAAAAAAAAAAAAAAAAAGAGAGGAAAAGAAAGAAAGAAATAATAGGAATGCAACCCATAAAACTCTCAAGACTTGCAACTAGTGCAAATATATGTATTGTGCACAACTGAATGTCAGTGCCCAAACCATTACCTGACTTTTCTTGTTTGGGTGTTTCTCTACCCAACCAATGAACTGGTTAATCTTCTCCTCTATTTTCTTTTCAAGTTCAGCATCTCCACATTGCACCTAAGCATAAACAAGGTTCAACTCATCAAAAGCCAAAAATATAAGATTATTACCACTAATTCAATGGGTAATGTGCAGATACAATGTATAACTGGTTTTGCATTTTGGTATGTTGATCTCAAGATAGTGCGACACAGCATGAGCATAGAGGTTATTGAGAGAATGATTAGTTGTGGTTATCTGTCATCTGCTAACCATTTACTAGTTTATTTCCAGCAAGGACTCGGATAAATGAAAATCAAATGTTCTAAGTATATTAACTAGCTGTCACTTCAGGAGTTCAGGATCACTTACATAAGTAATTTCAAAAAGTTCAGAATCGATGTCTTTGGGGCGCACAAGACCCAAAGCCCTATGGAACACAATTGTATGTAGAATGCCTGCATCCAGTTTCAAAACCATTGTTGATTCAGATAGATGCCAAAAGGCATTATAGCAGTCAAAGAGAAAATTTAATATGTAGAGAACCAAGAATGCAAGACTAAATTAACAATTAAGAAAGAAAAGCCCTGGATCTAAGACCATAAAGTAGAAGTAAAGAGCTGTTTACTTTTAATTCTTAAACAATGCAAACAAGTCAAATAAAATCCAAATAAATCCTTATCAACAACATGGAATACAGATTGTTCTCTCAGATGACATTTTCAAATTTTATATGATTTATGTAAACCACCAAATTCATGTTGTACGTATCAAACTATCAATGCCCTATTGCCAATTAGAAAGTGCCTTGATTTTTGCAGCATGGATAGTTTCACAATCAGAAGTTACTAACACTTGAATATGTATTGTAAATACTACCCAAAAATTATCATTCTCAATCTTTTCCAAGTAAACTGTCTACCTTTTCGGTAATGTGATATTGGAGCCTTCTAAACTGCTGATGAGTAAAACCATTTAAAAATCCAATTTTACACAAAACTAGTTCACTACTTAGGTGAACAGTACCAATATCTAGATGAAAAGTTTTGCAAGTCCAAAATCCAGCCCCCATTTTACCCAGATTCTACACCCACCATCTCCTAATCAACAAAATTAGTGTCCAACTAGAACGTCGAAAATTGAAACTTGAACATCAACTTTCACAATCCTGATGCTGCCCAGAGAAAAGGAAACTAGGTTCTTTTCTGCAATCAAAGAGACCATAATTGTCCGACCAGCATAACAGCTATAACCCAACCCGAAACAGAAAAAAAAATCGTTTCTACTCGAGCAACTACTAATCAAAATAGGTCATATCTTAAGCTAATAAACCACTTCTTTACCAAATTCAATTGCTTAAAAGTATTACAGTAGAAGCTCAATTTCAGTGATTGGTTGACTTACAACGCAGTACTTCCCGTATCTCGAAGTGCTCCACTTCCTACACGCCATGTAGAGGGTATTATCAAATCGATTTTCTCACCAATATTTAGAGTGATTGAATAGATTGCAGAATTAAATTAGGGATTTACGATAGCAATTACGAATAATAATGGTAAGATAGAAACTAAAACTAGTAGAGCTCGGAAACTCACCAGTTCTTTAAGAGAGCAAACTTCGCAGTTCATGATATCGTTCACAAAATTGAATTTCACGAAAACAATAGAAAGTCTTTCCAAATATCCTGCAAGATGAAGAGAGAAGGGAATCGATACTAAAATCAGTGTTGAGATTTTACCCAAAATAATAAGTTTGAAGAATAAGCGAAACCCTAAAATATTTGTTAGAATCTGATTAATGGAAAAAAGGAATCGCTGATTTATATCATAAAAAACGAAGAAGCCATACGAGATCTCAATTAATCACTGATCAGCAAAATATTACAGATATCACCAAGTTCTGACTTCTGAAGCAATATTTTGAGACCGACTTCACAGTGTGCCCCCGGCATACGTTTTATGTTCCTTTCAAGTTTCACGCTCCGTCCGATATTTCCACCCAATTTATTATATGTTACAATGTTCCACTTCATTTTTACGCTCCACTAATTCTATTCCCGCTGAGATAATTCAAAAGTTGATTTTATAAGGTTAAAATTTATATATTAATCTCATATGTACGTCAAATTCTCAAAAACTAATAACCACTTGGAAAGTGGTTTTGGTTTCAAACCTCGCGGCTTTAGTATTGACGTTTTTTGTTTGCTCCATTTGATTATAATGGCGTCTTTTATTTGTTAGTAGTAGCGATTTCTCTTTGTCAGTTAGTCTATTAGTATATATTTTTCTTTATCGTTCATGGCTTCTAGAATATTTTTGGAGAATTCTACAAATAAAATGAGCGTATGCATATTCTTATAGTCAATGGTTGATCCTCTAGTACTTGCTAGTTGACTACTCTATGTTGGTCAATTGTTATTGTCTCTATAATCATAATTCCTAATTCAACAAAAACTACTTGAAAATTAACAATTGAATAAATAGTTAAGGAAGTTTAAAAATTTAGTTGATCTTTTGATCGGGATATGGAAGTGACAATGAGCAAATTAT
>MVGT01001900.1:295290-306767 GCA_002174775.1 Macleaya cordata | reverse complement strand
AAAAAAATTGGGGCGTGGCTTTACCTCCACGCCCCGTTTCAAACGCCATCATACCTCTACGCCCCATTTCGAACGTGGTGCCAGATCCACGCCCCGTAAAATAATTTGCAGATGAGTCTGGAGAAGGCCAATTTTAGCCTATCTCCGAGTCTCGTAGGCTAAAATTCTTATTTTAGCCTACCCACTGTGCAAGTGGGATAAGGTAAAATCCAAATTTACCTTACCACTGTGGATGCTCTTATGAGTTTTATATTTTGACTCGGAAGGGTATGGTTTTTTCATGTTCCACTGTTCTCAACATAAAGAAACCTTACACTCCTATGGTCAGGGGAAAGTTTAGAAATTAGAAGTCCATAAAAAAAATTTATAAGGTTTAGGAACAGGATAATGCTAAGCACGTGCTTAATTATAAGGTTGCTTTAAAAACAAGAAAGCTTATTAGTGATGATAAGATGTTTCTAAATAGATACAATTTGGTACATGTTTTTCTTTTACTCCTTTCTCTTACTATGGAGATCACCTGAAAGTTGCATCAAACAACAGTTAAATATGGTATAGTTTTTCATTGAAACATCTTTTCTAATAAGAATATATTCTGCTGCCCTCCCTTCTCTATCATGACCTCTAATCAGACTTTTTTAAATTTTTAGTTTTTGGAGTGAGCAAGAAAACATAATACGACAAAACCCCATATCAAATTTTAATATCAAATTCATTCACTTTGTCGGGGTGGTACCTACTACCTTCCTTATAATATCAACCACCACCACCACCACACCACACCCACCCAACCCCCAAAATCACTATTCCTGTTTATTGCTGCATCAATATCTCTAATCTTAATTATTGGCTTTTATTATTACTAATGAATTTGTTATAATATAATCATCTTCACATTATCCCACTCTGGTTGTGGGTCCCAAGAATTAAAAAAGAAAAAAAAACTTCTTGTACAAGAAACCTTACAGAACTTTATAAATGGACGGTGTATGAAAGAATTCTAAAGTTCTTGGCGAATTGCATACATTCTTTCTGTAGGACTTGTTGCATGCATGTGTAGATGCATTGCAATAATAAAAACGGAGATCAAATCTTCGTTTTGTTTGATCTTGTTTTGTTCTTCTCTAGTTAATGCATCAACATCCGTCTAATCAATAGGGTTTGGCACAATTGAATTTTGATACATGCCAGCATTTGCCTCTAGTTTCAAAACTAGTACCTGTTACTCGACCCACCCACAGATTCAATTCTTCTTCTTCTAAATGGTCCGTCCTACCATGAATTTATCAATTTCACTAAAAAAAAAAATTAATTTAACTTACTCCGAAAATAATTGGCGATTAATTAGACTTACCTCCTCAAAGATCTCCTAATTTGATTATGTCGACCAGATGGTTGAAATTCTTGTTTTAAAAGTGTAAAAAATTTTGTTGGTTATGTGATCATAAATAGGAATCGAAAACCCGGGTTAATTAAGCATTGAATCTAGTTCGATTCATTATCTATACCTCTCATGGAAATTTTGTCAAACTTTTGAGTTCTTTGGTGACCATTGGATTTGAGAATTTCGATCTTAATTGGTCCTTGAGATCCGGCTTTCCTCTCCCCTTCTTTCTTTCCGCTCATTAGAAATTATGTTCTCCACCGCCTTTGCTCCATATTTTGTTTGTACACGTAATTTAAAATTTATTGTTTTATGTTATAATGACCGTTATTTTTTGTATTTTTTATTATCGTCTCAAAATCTTTATAATGATAATATTCCTTTATAATAACGGTAGTTTTCAAGCATTGATTAAGGGATATCATCCAACTTTAGCTACCTAAAATATAGCTACATGGACATGTACGTTGTACTGGGCGTCTACTAGGGCTAACAGTCTTGACAGTGTACAATTTAATACTTTTTATCTATCATGGACACGTGTCACATGAACATCTTATCATCAATGCCATTGTTCTCTCTCTTGATAATAGATATGCAGGGAAATTTGCTTTAGGATTTGATCAAATGATCTCAAAAGCTCTTTGGTTTGTTAATGCTTTATATAATAATAATAATAATAATAATAATAATAATAATAATAATAATAATAATGAAAAGTTACCACATTGAAAATGTTTGTTAATTAGTTTCGGGGGTGCTTTACTTCGTGAACAGTGTTTAAATTTGGATCCTTGAGCTAGAATAGAATAGATACGTTAGATAAACGAGAGATATCGATCTATCTTCATCATCTTCACATATATCCGAACTAACTGAATATGACTTACTAATAAATAAAATAACAGTGTTAAAAAAAACATAAATGCTATAGGGACCGGGCCCTCAATCTGTTTTTTTATACAGATTGAGGTGTCATCCTCAATCCACCACCTATTGTGATTTGTGAGTGACACCTCAGTCTGTATAAAAAAACAGATTGAGGGCCCGGTCCCTAAAGCATTTCTCAAAAAAAAAAAATAACATCTTATAAACAGATTCGTTAGTTTAATGCGTAGTCCGAAAAATATATATAAATAAAAAAGAAAAAGAACAAATATCTAATAGCAGCAAGCTAGCTAGTTTTGGTAAAACATACAGGCAGCTAGGGGAATTGAATTGGCTGGAAGCTTAGAAGATGCATTGCCTGGGGTTAAGTTAAGGGGTTAATTAATTAATTAATTAGTATCTAACTTTAATTAATTAATCTAGTGTTTGTCAGTGAGAGTGCCACTTCCAAGTTCCACTTCTTTCATCGACCAATATCATAACTCTTTTTCTCTCTCTCTCTGATCGATCTCTCAAATCCTCCAATGGATGGATGGATCGAGGGAGGTCCCCCCCCCACCCTACATTCTGTGCCGATTTGGGCTGGGAGAGACATGCATGATATCTCCATTTAGTTGTACCCCCTCCCTATTTAAGGATGGATCATTCTTGTCTGTCTCAACTAGGTAACATTTGCTAGCAGCAGCACAGCTGAGATCCCAATTATTTGGTTGAATATATGCATACTTTCACTCCTCCTCCTCCTCTTCATCGGTGACTAAATGATTTAAAACCAAAGGTGACTCTAATTAAGATAGTTGAATGATATATAGTATACTTTTTCTAACAAAATCGAACCCCCACCCCCAAGGTGACTCTAGATAGTTGAATGATCATCCGTATCTTTGAGGCCGGGGGTGTGGTCGACTCATAATCCCAAAAAAAAATAATAATAAATAAAAATAAATGTTTTTAAGGGGTGTATATCTCGAGGAGTATCAATGGCCAGGAGGTGCTGGATGTTAAAAGAAGTCTTCTTCTGGCGTTCTTATTTTGAATCAAAAGAAACGTACCGATCAACCGCATTGATCGAGAGAAACATCGACGGACAGACAGTAGGGGTGGTGGTCCTCAATTAGAAAGAAAGAAAAAAGCAATGAGTACAGTATCTGCCCTCTAAAGAGGGGGACAGGGAGAGTGCGGTCCCACTCCCATGTGGGGGAATGTGTATGTGGCGGGGAGCCATGCATGTATGTATACATAAATAAATAAAGGGTCCTGTTAACGTGTGCCCTAAGGGCACACGATAAGGTTATTTTTCAAGGGATTTTTTTGCAAGTTAGAGGTCTTCAAATCAGCTGAATTTTTGTAGACATAATATTATCATTATTTATAACATATCTACAAAAAATCAGCTCAATCAGAAATATCTAACCCTCCAAACAAATCACTTTAAATGTAAGCCGTTCATTCACACTATTAAAGTCTAAATTAAGTATTCGTGGTGTTAGAGGGTGCTAGAGGTCTCGGATTGAGCTGATTTTTTTAGATATCATCCAAATAGTATAAATAACATATATATCCAAAAATCAGCCTATTTGAACAAACTTAAGAAACTAAACAAAACACAAAACCTAAAAACTTATCATGTGCCCTAAGGGCACATGTTAACAAATTCCATAAATAAATATAGCTAGCTTCTCTTCTCCTGTCAATATACATATATGACGAAAAAAGCTGGAAGGACCCCATACAAGGTTTTGTCAGTCGATTTGAAGGACACAACTAATATAACTAATCTCCACCCTCTAATGTGAATTAATTAAGGAATCCTCATGAAATTTTATTTTGGACGGTAGATATTAGTTCTATCGAAGTTGGATAAAACTTCTATTCGTTTTCTATATACCTGTTGATACATGTGATTAGACCTTAACCCATTGTTAGGTCTAATCATAAGTGCCCATTGGGACTCCTTTAGCTTCTTGTGTATTTATGTAGACCGTCTTCCCAAGGTCTACAATCCAGACCGTTGGATGTTCATCGACCCCATTCTTTGATTCTTTTTGTTAGTAAAAAAAAATATTTAATTGCACGAAACTTTTTAGCAATAAAACTGTATTACCAAAATTTCATAATTTGTTTTTATTGGGTTAAAAGATTTAGAATAAATGAAATAATTGATTTTGGTAAAAATAATTTATATGGTGATAAAATATTTGCTTCCAAAAATCAGCCATTAAATTATTTTCATGTAAGTCTTCAGTTTGAAAATTGTTAAGCATAAAATTATTGATTTTTAACTTTACTTTCACTTTATGGTATTTTCATTACACGTGTCCGAAGTTTCCATGTCCATACTCCATCGATAATAATAAAATAAAGGGGGTTTTAAAAAAAAATCTATGTAAAAAAAGTCATTATGATTTTAGTCCTTTTTTCGTAAATTTAGTCCATACTTTTGGACATAAAAGTTATAAAAATAGGGACTAAATTTATAAAACAATGACTAAAATCATAATGACTTTTTTATAAGAATTTTTTTTATATTTTCCATAAAATATTTTTAAAAAAAGAAAAAAGACCCCATTTTTTAGAGTAAAAAAAATTCTTTTATAACATATCTAATGCAAATATCTATTTTTACTTAAGTAAAGTGTTTCATTAAATAATGTCTTATCTACATAATAAGAAAATATTCACAATAGACATCGTTGGAAAAAATGCATAAAAAAATTATACATTTTCTCGTGATTGATCTCATTCGTGAAAGTTTACCTGTTGATGTGATGGAACCACTTAAATTTAGAGAGAAGGGGAAATAAAACGACACTCATTCTCCCTTTAAATTTAGGTGGTTCCAAATCAATGGGTAAATTCCACGGGTGAGTGTAGAAGTGCTCGAGTGCAAATATTTTAGGATGCTTTTATAATTTACGTGGCACTTAATTTTTAAATGGGTTTAACTTATTTTATTTTAAAAGTAACTAAAAATTTTAGAGAGAAAAAAATGTACTGATTGGAAGACATTATGAAGTTAAATGTATATTGTAAGGCCACCATGTTCACTAACTTTCACTTTTTTAATATTTAAGAAGGTTTTAGAGAGCAAATGTATAGTTATCCTATTTCCTAGTCACTTTTTACCACAATACTAGTCACTTTTTACCACAATAGCTTATAAAAAAACTTTAATTAAAATTTCAGCAAATTCAAATCCATTCTTGACTGGATTTTAAAATGGACCCTACAATTCACCGAGAACCTATGAATCTGGATCAGGTAGAGAAAAATCGGCTGACAGAGAGCCTAACCGAGGAAGAGGGGGGTGGGGGAGGCAGCCCGGTTATCGAGGGAGCTGGGATGTCTCTGTCGGTTACAGTCCTGCTGCTTTTTTGACGGCGACCCGATCATCTGCCCAGCTTGCTTGACTGCCCCAACTGCCGCAACAGATGGAAAGAAGGAGGAGGAGGAGGAGGAGCATAGCAGAGAAATAGCAGTTATCTTGAGTCGTTTTCGAGCGCCCGCACGCTGCCCGGCCAATATGGAAGCGGTGTCATCCTGTGTCGGTCTTATTGGTACTACTGATCGACTCAGTACTGATGATAGTATACATAGAGATATTCATTCTACGACCGAAACCAGAGCGTCTCGCGTTCCGGACGGCACGCGTGGTCAGATCTGCAGGGTAACGTACGTACGTACCCAAACCAGATCTCAATCCAATTCAATTAATCCCAAAAACAAAAAACAATAACAAAACATGATCGTATCCTATGACGGCGTATAGATACGGTTTTTCATCGGCCCCGCCCAAAGTTTAGTTTTGATTAGAATTTTCTATAATTCATGGAGAGAGAGAGAGAGAGAGAGAGAGTGCAGAGATCTCAAGATCTTTTTGATTCATTCATTACTTTCAAGGAGAGGAGCATTCATTCATTCATTCATTCATTCCAGGCATCAGCAAGCAGCTAGCGGTCGGACACTCGGACCAATGTTTGACGAGATAGAGCCAGTCACAGATAGATAGCTACCCCAGCCAGCTGAATAAAGAGCGGAGTTGTATTCTCCTCCTCGGGATTTGCGTCTTAGCTTTAATCCAAAAGTCTAGAATTGGTGTCGATCGATGCTCTAATGAGTATGAATAGTCTATAGTTTATCCAGGAAAATGCATAGACTTAAAAAAGAACAAGAGACACACAAAAACCGTTTCCAAATCTGATATGATTGAGCTCAAGTGCATGGAGAGAGCTGTTAGACTTAGATGAGTTGTGTTCTCCAATTTAAGGAGGATGAAAGGTGAAAACAACATACTTAATCTCCACTCTCAAATTTAATGGCTCCTTCTATTTTAATCCATAATCATCTAGTGGTCTATTATAATTGCACCCAATTTTTATTATTTTAATTTTCTTATAAATTAATAAAATTTGTTTTCTAATTTTATATATTAATCTTCTCCTAACTTTTAACGTTGGACAACACATGTAAATATGTGATAAGAGTAATGTTACAGGAACTCGGATTTGCATCCCAAACAACTCCTCATATTATTAAATTGATGTAAGGTCTAATTTCGGTCTAACTTTGAATTTCATGATGTAAGATATTGTTTGGGGTTTAAATCCAAAGTTCATGTAGCAGCATTTTACATGTAAATAAAGGAAACAGATGGATCGATCAAAATCCAATTAATTGAGTACATGTCTGGCACGTGTCAACATATAAGTTCGTGCTCATGCTCATGACCATGAAGATCTCCACTCGTGTGATTTAATTAAACCAATAGAAAAGGGAATTAAGATCGGAGTAGTAATCATGTTTGCTTGAGTAATCATCTCTTTGCTTTAATTGCTTATTATTGGGTCGGGGGTATAGGCTAAATTGAAGCCATAAGTTCCGGGGGGTCACACACAAATTACACTCTAATTGTGTGGGGGGACATCTACTTTACATGTGTTTTCACACCATAAGCCCACCGCCCCCATGAACTTATTGTAATCATTGCCTTTGAACGAGCATATCTGCTCATGAAGGAATAACCCTAACCATTATTATAATGTTTTTTTTGAAGAGAATTATTATAATGTTATTAATTGTAAGTTTTTTTTTGTTTTGTTGATAGGGTTGTAAGTTCTTCCCACCGATTCAAACAAACCCTATCACTTAAACTGGTAAGTATCTTACCAACTAGCATAATTTGTATCGTTTATTGTTGGTGATTGTTTAGACTATCACAATAAGATATATAAGTGAACATCTAATGGCTATTCAGTTCGGGATTACAAAAGAATTTAAATTTCAGGCTTGTTAAATCATTTTTCTTAAGATAATGTCAAGATTTAAACCATTGTTTGGATAATTAAATAATATGATACATGTCATAACGTACAACTATTGTTTTCGGGAAGGACTATGCTACACCAACATCAATTGCTACAGCAAATGTTATATATGGGGAGCACAAATTATAAAGGGGTGCGAAATTGACACACCATTATTGGATGGCCTTTGTTGTAGCTACATCAAAGGTCTTTGTTGTAGATTTAACATTATTCTTTCAGAAATAACTGGTAAATAAAGGCATCAGTCTATGATATTATCGTTTTATAGAATGCAAATTAATGTTGACCAGACTCCTTAAAACATGATTTTATCACATTTTGAGAAGACCCAAAGGAAGTGTTACATATTTTCAATAAATTCGTTATTTTCATGTTATCTGTTGAAGAGGTTCATTGACTGTTGGAGACAACTGTTGGTGACAACCATTGGCAGCCCAACAATCACGACCAACAGACACTAGTGAAACTATAAATAAGACCCTCAACCTGTTCAAAATATAATAATTTCGTATCTTTTTCATCTCGTTTTTTAGGCATCATCAGTCTCACATTCAGAGTGTATTCTTTGGTTTGATCAAGTAGTCATATCTTCAATCAAACAACCTCTATTGTATCCTGAGAGAGTTTTTCATTATCACCCCAGAGTGATATCGCAGTTTCTATCGGAAGGGGAGAAACATCTCTTAAAAGATAGCGCTTGTACGTCCCTTGAAGTTTTCAATTTCCAGTGAATAGTTACCCCGTCCATCAACAAGAAGGATATATTAAATAAGACCACCGATATTTTCACACAATTATACCTACATAATATTTGGCTAAATTGTTCGTCTGTAATCTAGAATTGACAATACAAATTTTAATAAAATGATATGCCGGTAACTTAAAACCACCAAACTAAGTTATGTCGGCTATATATAATTGACAAAACATTTTGTATTGTCGGCTATATAGAACCAATAAAACAAATTTAAATTGTGCGCCTTTAATAAATAGTTATGTGAAAATATGCCATAAAATAAATGTTAATGATTAATTCGTTTACATATATAAACCTTATTACAGTCACTGAAATCATGAGGATAATAATGTAGTCTTATCAAATTTGATTTTTCCTAAGAGAAAAAGTAAGTAGCTAGAGTAAAAAAAGAAAAAGAAAAAAAAGGAAACCAGTGATCAGAAGGGTACTTTGGGAAACAGGGATTCATCTACTCACTTTATTGGCTCCAGAAACCACTTATATGTTCCAACCAAATTCCTCCAAAACCACTTTGTGAGAAAGACAAGCAGTTTCTTTGTTCTTCATCAAGATCTCTTTCTCTATATTAAAGCCATCCTCCACCACCAATCCTCTACTGTGTTACACCCACAAAAAAAAAAAAAACTACCCAACAAAATCCCATTCTATAACTGAACTCAGAAGATCCAAAGAAAACCCTACTTTCACTGGCTTTTTGACTCACCCACAATCTAATTTCCTTTTTGGTTCTTTTGGATTATTGTTGTTGATCTCCAAACAAGAAGAAAAAAAAAATTTAAAGATGATACAAGAGCTGTTTGGAGGTGCAGGTCTACTAGGAGGAGGAGGAGAGAGAAAATTCTCTTTTAATGGTGGAATTTTAGAAGGATTACCTTCTTCTTCACCTTCACCTTCACCTTCTCCTTCTCCTTCTCCTTCACCTTCTCCTACCACTGCAACAACTACTACTACTAGTACTACTAACAACTCAACTTCATCAGATCAACAAAATTTGAGGTGCCCAAGATGTGATTCTCCAAATACCAAGTTCTGTTACTACAACAACTACAATCTCACTCAGCCTCGCCACTTCTGCAAGACCTGTCGACGTTACTGGACGAAAGGCGGTGCTCTTCGCAACGTCCCGATCGGTGGCGGCTGCAGGAAAAATAAGAACATTATTACTACTGTTCCGACTATTGCCGGAAAATCCAGTGCTAGTAAAGTGAAAACTACATCATCTGATATTAATGTTAAATCGAACCTAGGAAGTGGGTTCGATCATCATCACCAACCAACCTCTAACCCAATTTTATGGCCTTCCCCACAAAATTCACATCAACTGTTGGCCTTACTCAGAGCTTCCTCCTCCCAAAACCCTAACCCTAATTGTGTAAGTGTGAAAAATGAGGGGGTTATGATTGGGTCACATATGGGTTCTGAGCCTGCAGTAGTTACAAGTGCATTAAATGCAAGAAACCTTAATATAGATCATCCTGTAGGTCAGGTTCCTATCGGTCTATGCAGCAATTCTTTCTGGAGGAACAATAATCAACAGAATAATAACTTGTTACATGGTGAAGTGCAAAATTCCTCCACTGGGATTCAAGAGCTTTATCAGAGACTTAGATCATCAGCGAATTACTACAGTAGTACTGATATTCATCATACACAGGCAGGTCATCATGTATTGAACAATGCTGCTTCCACATCCTCTACTTCTTTGTCCATCTTGGACTCTGCTCCTGTTGCTGGTGGGGAAATGGGTTACTGGAATCCACAGTTTTCTTGGTCTGATCTTTCCACAACTACCAATGGTGCATATCCTTAGAACTCTCTCTCTCTCTCTGATCTCTCTCTCTCTAGTTAATGTTTTGGTGTTGTTAATGTTGTTGTTTTCTGGGTATGCTGGGTATATGAATATGTTTGTAGTATCAGTGTGTTGTTGGTTATATTTCAGTGTGGTTTGTGTGATTGAAGATAGTTAGTTTAGCTTGTGAGAATGTACCAAACTTCAAAGAAAAAATATGAAAAAAAAAGCAATTGTTTTTTAGCATCATTTGATATTATTTTTTTAGTTTTTGTGAAGAACTTGCACCCATATTAATCACTGATCAGTTTCTGTGAATTGTCAAAATCTGTTGTGGATATAAGTATGAATTCTTGATCAGGTTTTAATTACTTCTATTTTTCCATCTTGGAAATTAAGAAATAAGAGTAGTGAATCTTTTGTTTTTTAGTAAAGCTGCTAGGGTTTCTTTTTGGCATATAGAAAAGGGGAAGATGAAGGTGGTGGTGGGTGGGTGGGTAGTACTATACATGGAGATAGATTCCTTCACACTGTGAAGTGAAGTATGTTTATGTTATGAGTCTTATGACAAAGTGATGAATGAAGAAGTGTTAAAGCAGCCTTTCAGAGAAAGAAAGAAAGAGAGAGAGAGAGAGGGAGTTACTATTAAAACCAGCTATTAGATTCGATTCGTATTTGTGATCGATGGTTCCACTGCGCACTGCAGCCTTTAATTAATAACTAGCTAGGGTTCAGCTTATGTTAGGGCACGGTTGTGTCTGCAGTCTTGCCTCCGCTTCCATATCCCTTGAAACTAGCACTTTATTCCCTGCTTTCACTATTGAAACAACCACACCTAATTATCCAAATTAATTATCTTTATTGGGTTTCATATCGAGAAAAAAATATGCTTCTTATAAGCTCGGATACCAATGAGATCTCTCCATGAACTCTCTCTCTCTCTCTCTCTCTCTCTCTCTCTCTCTATAGCAAGACTAATGGAGGATTCACTTTGATGGCATGAACAATGGGGTACGTCCACTTACACAAATCTCTTCCCAGTCGAAACTTCTATCTGTGGCTCAACCTTAATTAATTTTTTTTTTTGTTTTAAGATAATATCAGTCTTGAATCAGTTCTGATCAAACTCACCACCAGTCAATCAATATTGTGCTCAATCGACTCAAACTCGACTAGTCTTAACATGTAATATGGTATATCACATCGTTTAATTTTGGTGCAGATTCGTGTGTAGTCTACAGGTACTGAGAGAACTAAGTTGATATACAGAGAGAGAGAGAGAGAGAGAGAGAGAGAGAGAGAGAGAGAGAGAGAGAGAGAGAGAGAGAGAAAAGA
>MVGT01001900.1:273649-285563 GCA_002174775.1 Macleaya cordata | reverse complement strand
AGTCCAAACTCCAACTAAACTAACTAATCAGATCAGACCTCGAAGTTCTGCCCCACTCTAACTAGTTTAGAAGAAGAAGAAGAAAGACAGATTATGTTTAATTTTTTTTAATCAATCAACTACTTCCTGTTCAATCTTTAAGGTTTGAGATTCGTCGGTGGTCGACGAAGAAGAAGCTAGCGGGAGCGACGGAGACGAAAGCGGATCCAATTCATAAATGCAGTTTACAGAGAAAAACTTAAATTAATAATTGAAATGCAGGGCGGGAGCATTGGAGATTCAAAGTCGGTTCAAATCTCTAAAGGGTTTTTTTTTTGTTTAGAATTTCGAGTTAATTTCTAATGTTTCTTCTTCTAATTGACTTTCAATCAATGTTACTCTGAGTACTCTCTGCTAAACCTCTGCTTAATTTGCTGGTCTTATTACTTAGTTGGGCACGAGGCATTACATCATATTTTACAGATGAAGACATGAAGTTCATGACTGAATTTAAATCAGCGGATGGGTTCTGGGTTGGATCAGGGTTGATCAGCACTTGATCTAATTGTATGAAATTATGAGTCCATATTCGCATACTATGATTCCCATCCTCAATAAGCAATAAGGGAGTCTTAATTAGATCTTTGGTGAAGACAATTTAATATTAAAATACGGGTGGATCGATCGGATCACACTTGATCTAATTCCAAACAAATCCAACACAGTAGCTAACCTAAAAATTTATAATAGCCGGTTTGGATTTGATGCACTTGGTGATCAATCACTTTTTCTAAAAGCTCAAATTTTATAGAAGAAGTGGTTGTTCAATATGATATTGGAGCAAGTCATCCAAAGAGCCAAGAGGTCAAGGGTTTAAATTTCACTGGTAGTGTGAAATCTCTCCACGCTAGTGCTACGAGATGGATAATGACCCACCCCAAAACTGTATAAATATAGTATTGACAATTCTTTATAGGTTCGAGCTTTTATAGAAAGTGGTTGTTCAACATTACTAATTTTACTTGGTTAACCTGATCCATTTCATTGCTCAAATGATTATGTGGCTTTCTCTTACAAGTACCTCTTTGGGAGTCAACCTTCTCGTATGAGTTAGTTGTCTCCCGACACCTCACTTGTAGGGTCCATATGGATACGTACAAGGGCAATTTTTGGTGAGGATATTCTCTCCATCTATATCATCCTCACAAAAAACCAACTCATTCTAAAACTTCTAATCCTCATCAAAAGTTGATTGTAAGTTGATCGAAAATCAACGGTGGGGAAATCAATTCTATTTACCGTTGATTTTCAATCAACTTTAAAATAATTTTTAATGGGGTTAAAAATTTTAGAATTGGCTAATTTTTTGTGAGGATGGTCTACATGATGAGAATGACATCCTCGTAAAAAATTAGACCTTGGATCATATCCATGTGGATGTTAGAAGTTTTTCTTCTTTCGTGATGACGACATTGGCATGTTCGTAGCAGTTTCTATGTGCTTCTCACACACCCGTTACTAATGGTGTATTGTGTTGTATCTTGTGGGCGATAGTCCCCTCATAAATATATATATATATTCAAGTGATCATGCTTTCTGTATTTGATTTGTTTGGTCTACATTGCTATGAGAGTGTTTAATTAGGATATGATTGTAGGCATTGGCCTTAGTTTGTACTTTAGATCTCACATGAGAACTACATTGTGGTTGATAAAAAAAAAATCTGGGATATTTTAACATTAGTTTACAGGGGGCTCCGTCTCTACGAGATCACCTCAGGTCCCCAAATCTCAGTGACGACCCTGTTTGTAGGTTTACTTTCACTTTGTTCATCGAGTATCTTGTTTGAAAAAAATCACTTATTTTTTTGTGAAATCCTCTATTAAGTAATTTTAAAGTAATTTTATCGAAGATTAATGATTGGGTTAAAAGTTTCAAAACTATATGAATTACTATCAAGATATGATTATGTTTAAATGGTGAGAAAATAATCCTTGAATCATCTCCATTGACCCAGCCCATAGACTGTTGTAAATGGTGAAAATCACATTTTTCAAATGAAAAATAAAACTCAACAACTCTTGTTAAAAATATGTAAATGCTAATTATGCTATACTTTTATCAATGAATTTGCATAGGAAACGACTTCAAGTAAGCATCTCTTTCAACGTAGTAAAAAAATTTGTCATAATAAATCGAATTTAAAAGTATCATGGCGCGTAGAATATTACATTACAGCAGGTAGGTAGCTAAGCACATGCAGCAAGCGAAGACATAGGGAGGTTTTCATGGATCGGGTCGGGTCTATTAATTCCTCCTCGGGTTTGGAGAAAGGGCATTTTATATAACTTAATTTGTTGCTTCCAAATTCAATTTCTTGCTCTACTCCTTGTCTCTTCCCGCGCGTCATCCCTCTGCTGCTTCTTCCTTAAAAAACTAAACCTGCCTTGTAACTCTTTCATTGATTTAATTTCCACCAAATCTCTAGTCGCAACAAAATTTTTACTTAAAATTCTTTATACAAATAAACTATAAGTTTTTAATTAGTATTAATTCATGATAGGTAATATTTCTACACAATTTTTTACTAAATTAATATAATTTTAATTTTGTACAGTTAATTTCACACAATCAAAAATGCAAAATAGTTCCCTAATGTAAAACTAACAATACAACTATAAGGCAGCGTGCCAGTTTTAAGCAACTGATAAATTATTTTATAAAATTTACATTGTTAACAGATGTGAAATCGACGTATAATTTGATAAAAAAAATTGTGTGAATTTCTAACCAAACTCCGAGTAACATAACTTTAATTCTATTTTAACTATCCAACACATTGCAATCTGAGCCGCTCATTAGGAGGACCGCAGTGGCATTAAATGACGGGATCATTGGTGTTTATTGTTCTTGCAAATCAAATCAAATAAGTCGTCCCTCGGAAAAATTGAAGTAGTGGGAGTGGGGCCACATAAAATGATGAGTGTGTTATTTAAGGAACTGCAGTGCACAACAAGCCATGTAACATGTAACTTAGGTAACTTAGGTTGCAGTGTTATAAAGTCAACCTTTTCGTGTATGGATTTATGGATTTTTTTTTTTTTTGAGAGGTATTGTACGTTGGATATTTTCTCCCAAATCACGATAATGAGAAACCGTACTAACTTGTACTTATACGAAAGAACATCCGACGCCCATACATTCAACGCATATGAAATTTATGCTTGGCATTAGGTTCATAATAGACGTGACCGTAGAATTATCGAATTATTACATGAGATAAACTAATTGTCTATTTGGACAAGTGATTTTAGGGAGAAATTTTGTGGGAACCAGGAATTTAGTAGAAAAAACATGTTATATTTTGCCACCAAATCTCTGGTCCCCACAAAATCCCTCTATAAAATTTCTTGTCCAAATAGACTATAAAAGCTAACCACTACTTAAGAATTTTGATCACAAGACCTTTCAAGTCCTAAGAGTGGTGCACAACTGTTGGGCCAAAGACCCATGTGCACCTATGACCTATTTTTATTTTTACTGATTAAAAAGAAAATGGTACATGATGACAAATACATTTTTAGATAGAACTGGCAAAATATGATCTGGTCCCCCAACCCTACTCTAACATAAAACCCTATCCTAAATCGACCGGCTAGCTAAACCAGAGTAATGATTGAGAAGCTTTGACCCGTTATCGCTTTGATTATGTTAAATTTAGGTTCGATTTTGACTCGTTTCATTGTTTACATGTCAAATTAGTCAAGATTACAGTTTGATAATCTTAATCCACCAACTTCTAACCTACCTATGGTCGACCCTATCCTGATCGGTTGCCAAGTCTATTTTAAGGAGTTGCAGTGGCAAATATACTCAAAATCAACACTTTACTCGCTTAGGTTGAGGGCCGTCCAGGGCAATGGGTGTTTAGGTGGGGCTTAATCGAGCTTGGTGTTGGTGAGACTTCAACTTGATTGAGACCTCAAACCTGATCCAAACCCTAAGCCAAGCCATCTTTGGCCTTGGTTGGGTTTAGTCGATCAAATCCTGTTTTAAAATGGGTTTTTCCTTTTCAAAAATAAAGTTCAGAACAAGGGTCGGGTTTCGAAACCCTCATTGATGAACCATTGATGAGGGGTCCTTGGCTTACATGTCCGACAACATGTGGATTGTAGAATCGAAACAAGGAAATTATTAAGATCATACATAATAAGGCTGTCATATCTCGATTGTGTTATGAGTTTAGAAGTTCAAGCAAGTTCATGAATGGAAGTGGAACCACATCAATGCTTTGGAGTAGGTGTACGATGGAGATACGAGTCTCGATTGAATTAATTCCCACCATCATGGTCATGTGCTAGCTCTTAATTAAAAGTAATTAAGGTCATGACCCCGCCCATTAATGAAATTTCAGAGGAGTAAGTCTGAATTAAGTGCAAATCAATGAAGTGATCAATCAATAAAGTTAGTTTTTTAACCACGTTAAAATTGAGCAGTGTTGAGTTCGAGTTTTAGATCATCCAAGTAGAGCCTTTTGATCCCCTACAATTTCTAATTAAGCCAATTATAAGGTTTACACATTTTCAAATGGTCTCCAATACACATTTTTTGTACCAACCGTTGAGCTAAACCAAGAGGGTGTATCGATTTATGATGCACCCTAGATCCAATGATCATGATTAGTTTTACCAGGCACACTCCAAAGTCAATAGATCTCTATTACTATTGCCATGTTAGAGTGTTTTTATTTTTAGCCTTTTTAAATTTCCATAGGGAAGATGGTGTGGCTCAATAGGGATGTGAAGGGGAAACCTCTTTGATAAGTCAATTCTGATTCTAGTTTTGAAATATTGGGAACTGGCAGAACCTAGAAAAATCAGAGTCTCAATTCTGATTTGTTCCTGGGATAATTTGGTTTTGATTCTGCAATATGCATTTTGTATACACCAATATTCTTAAAGTGATTGAAAACCAGAGAAAATTAGTACTTGTAAGACTGTTTGGTTCTTAATTGTATCAGCTTCTCATTCCATTGGATGTCAAAGATCCAGAACCGGTTACAGCAATAGTGGAACTGGAACTGGAACTGAGAAAATCGGTTTCGATTTGGTTCTACCCTTATGGAGGAGGATGGAACCCAAAATTAGTCCTATTCTACCCTTTTTCTTTCCATCATTTTTTCTTATCATGAGCCTGATTGTTTGATTGGTGAGTCCAGACCATTGGATTGGAGCACTTTTATCATGGGCTTCATAATTAGACCCATTAATGGGTTTCAAGCCCATGATGGAAATGAATGCTCTAATTCTAATCTAGGCCCACCAAGTAGAGGGTCCAATGTCAACTTTGATTACAGAATTTACAGTTCCGGATTTTTTTTGCAAAGAACGCCATGTGGGCTCCTAAGCATGAGTAATGCTTCTCCCAGCTCGTGCCGGTCTGCCAGACCTCCAAAACTTGATAAATTTCCATGTTCCTATTATGGGCTTGAATGAACCTATAGGCCTGTAAATGTAGCCCATTATTGAAAATGCTACAATTCAACACCCATGAATCACCAATCAATCTGATTTTTTGTGAGGTCAAGTACCAATTAAATGGAGAACTAAACAACCTACATTAGGTTAAGACAATAGGACAATACCAACCTTAATTTCTCCTCACATTGTTCATTAATTTTCTAATATTTAACAAGCCACAAGAGAAGGTTATAACAATGACAAAACAAAATCAATCAAGCTGCAGACTATTTGGTGAAGCAAGCTAGATGTATCATGTATGTAAATCTTTTTTTCCTTTTTTTTCTTTTTTTTTTTCGATAAGTGGGACTATTGCCCAGGATACAATGACAAGCAAGGGCGGAAATACACTGCTCTTTCACAAAATCGGAAGCTAGGGCACACTCATCTCTTACAAGCAGTAGTAGAACAACACTAATACATATTCACTCATAAACTTACCATATATACCAAGATGAAGAAGAACCTAATGGTAGTAAAGGTGACAAAAATATACAAGTAGTACATATTAATTATGTACAACTGCGCATGTTAAATATTCTGGTCATTCCTTAACTTCATCATCTCAACCCTAATCTCAGCCTTATCACCTTTACTGCTACCTAATAGTTCCATTTGTGGCTCCACCTTCTTGTATCTATACCAAGATGCACAAAGTAAATAAAACCCAAAATTCACTACACTCAGCCCTGCCAAGAGATAGTAAAAGTAGTTCAACTTATCCCTGTTCAAGTTGTTACTGGCCAACCACCCCCCACTCACCTTATTCACCACCTCCACCACCACTGTGCTCAAGTAGTACCCAAATGCCAATGAACACATAGAAATTGCTGTCCCTAATGATTTCATTCCTGCTGAACTCTCTGCATAAAAGAACTCTAACAGTCCTACAAATGTGAAACAATCAGCTGCTCCAAATATTCCATACTGGAACCCTAGCCAAAATATACTCATAGGCAAAGGGTCTGAGGAATCAACCATGTTATGATGAACTGCTACTGATTTTCGGCGCGTTTCCATGATTCCGGCGATGGCCATTGAGATGGCAGAGAGAACTAGGCCAATACCAACTCGTTGGAGGTGTCGGATACCTGTTGGAATGCCTGTGAATTTTCGAGCAACTGGGACGAACACTCGGTCGTAGAGTGGGACTAGAATGGCCATGAAGAGTAGTGGGATGACGGGGAGGGATGGACCGGGGATGTGGAAGCCTCCGAAGAGGTGTGTGTCCATGGTGACACTTTGTTGGATTGAGAAGGTTTGTAGCTGAGCCAAGCAAGTGTTCATGAAAACAGTGCTGAGGATGATGGGGAGCATTCTGATGAGGATTTTAGTCTCTTCTACTTGTGTTACTGTACACAAGTTCCACGCTAATGATTCTCTTGGCGCGTTCAAGGGGGACGTCATAACAATGTCGTGCGGATTCGTTGGAAGCACTGCTGCTCGATCCAAGAATCTGGAATTAATGATCATGAAGAAATTAGGCAACAGAATTAACTAACTTGATCAAGTACTGTTACTTGTATTATAAAATTTGTGGTGTGTTCATACCTAAATTGATCAGTTCTCTGAAGAATTTCAGTTTCAATTAAGGCTGCTTCCTTGTCATGTAACTCATCATGTAGTTCATCTGTCATCTCTGGTATTGGAAGGTTTCGATTCCGAAATGCAACCACAAATACCTGATGATGAAGTTGCAAAATCATCAAGCTAGTTCACTTTGATCAGAAAAGACTACATACCCCAAAACTTCTCATAAACATCTTCAAAACAGGGCAATTAATTTCTCTTAAGAGGTAAAATACCTGTACAATTCGGACGATTGCGCTTCCCTTGGGAACGTTATGGCGATAAAAGGACTTGCCCATGCAGATAAACACGATGGCGAAGAAGACGGCTATGAAACACATGCCGAACCCCCAATCCCAACCTTGGTTGGTACTGATCCAAACCACAAACGTCACACCAATTACAGCTCCAATTGAGAGACTAAACATAAACCAGTTGAAGAAGCTGGACACAAGAGCTGCTTCATTGACATGGTCAAATTGATCTGCCCCTAGTGATGGTAATCCTGCCTTTATTCCTCCTGTCCCCAATGCGATTAGATACAGACCCGAAAGGAGGATTGCAGTTTGCCCATCATTAGCAGGCTCACATTGAGTTATGCTGCCGGCTGCAACACTATTGCAAGGCGGGAAAGGTCTTAAGGCTCCAAAATGTGCTTGCACTGCTAGGAGGGCGTAGCCCTACAAAATTTTGAAATCAATTATAAGTTTCATTCAACATCCATTCCTAATTAGATGTTGAGTCACCGATATTATCATTTACGTACATGTCAATTAATTAGCATTTTTTAATTGAATTGGATTTAGAATTTTCAACCATTGTATGTCCACATGAATGTTTGTCCTCATTTATAATATAAAATTTAATTAATATTTTCCGTTTGATTAACATTACGTCGTGTACGTTGTTTATTGAGCAAAAAAAAAAAATTAATCACATTATTTTTTTATTACATGTGTATGGTAGGTAAAATTAAGTCCATTGTAATTTTTAATTAGACCTTTTAATTGCATGATGACAGCAGTTTTTGCATAAAATATAATAAATTATGTTAATATATAGTGTTTTATATCTGGCATATGTATACATACAGAGTGAGGCACTAAAATATTATATAGTGCAAGGGTTTTTTTTTTTCCTTAATATACTACTTTCATAACAAACTAGCCTATATTGTTTAATTATCTGAATTGATGGAAATTTTAAGGGTGTCATTGTGATAGTGAACAGAAACAAATTAAGATGGGGTTTTAAGTTCTTAATAGTACTAATTAAGATGTTAATATATAATCTTAATGAGAAACAGTGTAAGAAAATTAAGCTTACCACCAATTCAATGCAACCAAAGAGAACACAAGTCTTGAATCTGGACAAGTAAGTATCAGAGATGAATCCTCCAAACAGGGCCAAAAGAAATGAAGTTCCCATGAAGTTTGTGAGGGTGGTAGCTGATTTAGTCAGGCTTAAGTTCATGAACCCATAAAAGTAAGTCACCAGACTAACAGCATTCGCGATAAATGCCATGTTTTCAAGTCCCTCCATTGCTGCATTAGATATTATGCATTCTATCATGAGTTACCAGCAGAGAATTAAGTAAACTCAGAGATCCATAATGATTAACGTTAAACATTAATTAGGTCTAATTAAATTTTTTTTTTTTTTTTGAATTGGACTTAAATTAAAGATGAATCTCCTTTGTGGGATTCGATACCAAAACCTACACTAATTAAAAATGAACAAAGTTCATTACCGTAAACGAAGAGGACGGCTCTTGTTCCGCCGAGCTTTCTTTGTTGGCTGGTTGATTGATTACTTCCATCTCCGGAGCTGCCCTGTAATGTATTGCAGAAGATGCATCAGAGTTACATTGAGTTACAAACAGCTCTAATTGTCAATATATTTAGAGAAAAAAATTAATGAAGCCCCAAGTTAATAGAGATTACCATTATCTAAATTTTGATGAGATATATTCTGATTAATTAAGAAGAGAATGTTCTTCTCACTTCACCTGCTTCTTGTCATGATCAGCTATCTTCTTCTAACATATATATAGAGATAGAGCAAGCAGACATGTTAATTGTACATAAAAAAAAAGTTTCCAAACATGTTGTCTCCTTTAGAAATGAGAATCTCTCTCTCTCTCTGTGATTAATTATATAATTTAATTAATTTTGTAATTCAGATACAGGGTCAAACTGGTATTGATCCACAACCTAACTAGTAATATTTAAATGAGGTTTAGACTTATAAAAAGCGTAAAGAAACCGTCAATTTACAAGTATTAAAAGATCAACCGATTCTAATGACTGGGCATGCTCGAAGGCTAGTTTAAATAGTAAAGAAGAATTATCTTATAAAATACGAAGTACAACATTTATAAATTTATTGAGCATGAAAAATTAAACCCAGGATCGGTTCTAAACCCGATATTATCAGATTGGATCTGACCAATCGATCCATTACGAGTCATCACTCGTCTCATTAATTTGTTCATTAATTAAGGTCTAATCCTGACTTTCTTAATAGACAATTTGGCATAATTATAATGTTATAGGTGCAGTACAACGTTTGAGATCCAATAATAAAATGAGGTTAGTTAGTGCCTGCAACTCCTAGGGCTGTTTCTTTTCTTGGATTATTTGTTTGTACTTTCCGGAGGACTTCCATCATATCATTAGAACCGCGATGACGATGGTTTTAAGAATATTCTTTTTCAGTATTTGGGACCCACCCAAGATTATCAAACAAACTATATTTTAACCCTACCTGCAGGTCTTCATCAGGGAAGTTAGCCTGATTTTAATAATCAAGAGAGGATAGTTTAATAAGATACATATTATACTCAAAAAATAAAAGTCAAAAATTTGCAAGTTGAGAGTTGCAAAATATGTTTTTGATTAATAAGTTAAAGAGAATCTTAATTTAAAATTTGAATGTTAGGGTTATGGATCCCTAACAACACTGTAACCCTAATGGTATGTTTTTGCATAAAACAAAACTTGGAGAGTAGAATTATTGGGGTTGTTATAAGGGAAGCATAACAAGATGTCCCTAAAAGTGGGGTTTTAGTGGTTGTCATGTTGTGAGAAATGCTGAAAACAAAGGGCCCACCCATTAACAATGGACCAATGGTGATATGGTAAGATTGATGTGGACCTAACATAAGTTCAAAGAGCATTTTTCTCTCTACTTAATATCCCTGGAATGATGATTTTTTATGAGCTTTTTTTTTTTTAATCAATATATATTATGTGCTTTTGTTTGTTCATCACCTTATTAATTGTAATTATTTTTCTAATGAATGTTGGACTGGAGCATAGAAGGATCTTCCCAGACCTTCAAATTGGGATATTGTTGTCAAATATCACTTCAAATGGAATTTTAAAAGACGGGGATCTTATATTTAATTTTGGGCAATATAGCTCGATCAAAAGAAAAAGAAAAAGAAATCCTAACCTCTTTAAACTAACAAAGAGTTAGTTACTAAAACTGTTCAAAAAAAAAGGAGTTAGTTACTAAAATAAACGTTAAGATAAAAGCTAATGGAACCCTACGTCCCCTTTTTTACTACAACTCTTCCCCATCGATTTCCTTGACTATACCCAATAAAACCTTAGGAAGCAGCTAGCTTGACATTATCTACCTTCGCTTAGTTTTTCTCGGTCTCCAAAGATTGATGCTAATGGTGCTCTAAAAACCTGTCCACATCTTCCATAGTTTTTTTTTTCATTCTGAAACTCTGCACAAAGAATTGTCAATCGTCTCGTGATAAACTATTACGGTAGCGCGTGTGACTTGGATGTTCTTTGATAAACTCACTTTGCTCTTCACACGCACTACACATGTGTGAGCTGATAAATTATAATGTATGTGATTTAGTTAACTCCTTTGCAAATCTACTCTTACACGAACCTCTTAATATTTCTCTGTTAAGATTGCAGTTGTACCTTTTCTACAGTGTAAGTAGGTATTAGGTGGGTCCACTTAGACACGACTCATAGAATAATATGATCTTAATTCTGATTAATTTAACATTTAAAAGAAATGAGTTAAGGACAATCCTAACTCCAATAAGATTGACGAGGTAACCGATCAAAAATGCTCAACTCTAACCTTAATTAGCAGGTTGGATTTAAGTATAATTTCACAGTTTGAATTTTGGGTTTTGCTTACGTCTGTAGCAAGTGGTCCTCTCGTCATGGATTGCCACCGCTAAATCAATTAAAGACCAAAGGCACGTCTGTAATTAAATGCATATATCAAGACTACTTTCATAACGTGCAAAGCTGGGTGCAACTTCTCCTGACTAGTCGGTCAAGTTGAACACCTTTCCTGAGGTCAATTTGATCATCGAACATCTTCTCTCTCTATCTCTCTTGCGATCGATTTCTCACTTTTTGTTGATCTATTAGTTCTGCTTCAATTTCTTCTTCATCTGCAAAAAAATGGATCTCAGGGAATCAATCGCCAATCAAACTAATGTCTCATTAGAAATCTCAAAGCATGTAATGTTAAAGGAAGCCAACAAAGATTCCAACCTTGTTTTCTCTCCCCTGTCGATCCATGTGGTTCTGAGTTTGATCGCTTCCGGTTCTAAGGGCCCAACTCTGGATCAATTGCTCTCCTTTCTCCGATCCTCCTGCAACGGTGATCTCAACTCTTTCTCTTCTGAGCTTGTCGCTCTCATCTTGGCCGACGGTAGTCATAGCGGAGGACCTCTTTTGAAATTCGTTAATGGCGTCTGGATCGAGAAATCCCTCCCTATCAAACCCTATTTCAAGGAGATTGTGGATACCGTCTATAAAGCTGTATCAGATCAAGTTGATTTCCAGACCAAAGTGAGCTCT